>LPNX010111961.1:0-31288 GCA_001517045.1 Pseudotsuga menziesii
AGAATGTCTTCCAGCTTGAAAAGTAAAGATATATATTCTCTACCTGAGATGATGGATACATATCGCAAAATTGAAGAAAAAAGAGTGTTTCCACCTAAACGGATTGATAAGGTGTATGACTTCAAAAGCTTCCTTAATGGATACATCAAGGAAGGAAAAAATGCACTAGTTGGACAGCTTAATGTTCAGTACTTCCAATTTCTTGTACTCAATGATGTTCCGGTATTAAGGTATAAAGAATCCATAAGAGATGTTGAGTGGTCAGAACCAATTGAGTTATGGAATACAAACGATGAAGGTCGATCTAAAATGCCCATAGGGAAGCCATCTTTCTTACATCCCAAAGAGAATGAAATCTATTTAAAAGAACTAAAAGAAGGAATAATATCATACATAAAAATGTGGAAAGACACAATGGGTGGTGAGGATTTGCCAATTATTACACCAGAATGGAAAAATAAGGTAGAGTATTGGGAAAGAGTTCTTGATACTTTATATGAAGATTACAATGATCATACAATAGTGGATGCAAGTGATTCATCTTCTGAGGATTTCTGGCCCAAGACAAGGCAAACTCCAGATGTTGGTCGTAATGCGCTTCATGCAATCTCAAATATTATGGATGGGGATTTTGATACTATCACAGGTGAACCCGTGTATGTTGGACCCAAGTGCAATAAGCCAAAGACAACATTCAACCCTATTAATGATGTTGAGAAAGGAAAGATGTTGCTAGTTACATCAGGAAACGAGGATGAAGGGGAGATGATTTGGATGGCAAAAGCCACCTCAAATATATTTCAAGATGATGAAAGTGATACTCTTCATGTTAAAGTTGATTGGTGGAAGCCCGGTTCAGGGAAATACAATGGAAAAGTATTAGAAGAATATTGGGTACCAAATCCTGATGACATAGAGCTTGGATCTATTCCAATTGATACCATAGTTTGGGCATGGATGGCTAAGAAAGAACATTGCAAGAAGGCCAAGATAAATAAACATGGTGTACAAGCTGTCCTTGACCTACTTGAACGAATAACATGAGATTAGGTGGAGATGATTCATGGATGTAATTTTGTTCTTTGGAGGACCAATTAATACATGAAGAAACATTTTTCATTTTTTCTTGTATATTGAGTATTCTCTTCAAATTTATTTGAGGAGTTTTATATTATTTGGTACAAATATGAAAATTTTGTTTAAATTGCAATTTATTCATGTGACGATACTTCATGCAAATTACATGACACCATGAAATATTAAACTTTCAATGATTTGTTTATATTAACATAACTTCTCCCATAACTTGGATAATCAAGTCCAATAATGCACTTAAAATCAATATCTTCTAGTTTTGGCCTATTAAAACTATATTGGAGTTAATTAGCATTGTTTTCAATGTAATACGTTCAAACACCAAACACTATTTAACATGGAAATTACAAATTCCAATGCTTTGTCTAGATCGACATAACTTCTCACTCCATCAAACTTGGATAATCAAGTTCCATAATACATTTAAAAGCATCATCTTCTAGATAGGATCTATTAAAACGATAATGTTGGGCTAGCTAATTCGTATTCTTTTCAATATAATACATTCAAACACTTCATGAATATATATTATAATAAAATAAATTAAACTGTACTACTTTGTTTCTATTCCAATTCATAACAAAATTATTTATTTTGATCATTAAAAAACACGCCTAGACTTATAAAATATTTTCTTTTGACATCTGTAAAATGTTGCCAATAAAAATTACCAATAAAAGTTCATAATAATTTGATTTTGATTGTTAAATGACACACAGATACTTATAAAAAAAATTGATTGTTAAATGCACTTTTAATAAGTTTAGTGGGTTTTCACTTTTGTATTTGTAAGAAACAAAAATGTACTTCAATGTTTCTATTCTAATTCATTGATTTCAAATGTACCACACTTCTCGATCCATCAAATTTGGTTAATGGAGTCCAGTAAAGCACTTACAAGCAACATATTATAGACTGTCTATCAAAACTTTATTACGGGAATAGCTAATTAATGTTTTTTAATGTAATATGTTCAAACATTTCAAAAATAAATACTGGACAGACAACATATTATAGACTGTCTATAAAAACTTTACTATGGGAGTAGCTAGTTAATGTTTTTTCAATGTAATATGTTCAAACATTTCAAAAATAAATACTGGACACTTGCAATAACTAGAATGGGTTTTCCCTCTTTCTTCATTTATTTGAAAAAAAACCAATTGTACTATAAAATTTATATTCTAATTAATAATTATTTTTGAACTTAATTGGTATACTTAGACTTTATCCAATACAATATTTTCTCTTGTTGGCTCTAAAATAGTGCCAACCACATGTCATAATATATAGTATTGAATAATGAATATTTCTTTAAATGTTAGATGATTATATTTATATTATAAAAAGGAATCTAGGCTTAACCAATCAACATAATCCAGAGTAATAATTGATAGTTAACAATTTCCAAAACATGTAGAAACTTGTGGGCTCATAATAATCCCATAAAATGAAGGGAAAAAGTGAAGTGCCTAAGTACCTATTGTGCTATATACTTGACAAAAATGTCCTGAGGCATACAATAGACAATACATATAAAGGGAAGAAAATAAAATAGAGTATGACCTAATTTTCCATGTTGTTGCTCGTAGATATGTTATTGATTATTTTTCTACTCAATATTATAAAGATTATTAGGGGTAGTGCCATCATCCACAAGTACAATATTACAATGACTATAGGAGCTAATACGTCTTCATGGTATTAGAGGTTTCACCTAATTCCTAGACATTTCCAGTTCTCGTTGTCTCTTGAAGTTGAGCAAAACCCCCCATGTTCTAGCCACCCATTATCAAGATTGAGAATTACTAAGTTATTATGCCAATACATAAATTTGTTATAGTAACAAACACATTGACTGTTATGTCATTAAATAGCTTTCTAGGTCACTTTAAAATGGCGACAATCTCTTACTAATATGGTAATTCAACACATGCACAATATATGCTTTATCAAATTATAAATAAAATGGTTAATACTTTCAACGTACAAATAATGCCACTAGATAAATTAATAGGTAAGAAATATTAATACAAATTACAAATTATAATAATAAAATAATGTAAAGAATCTAAGTTTAAGCCTAGGAAGATATGCTTCAACTTAATATAAATTTGATTTTATATAGCTTATAATGATAATATTGTAAAAAAATGGAGAATATATAGATTGAAATGAGTGAATTAAGTAATTTTTTGGTTTTTCATTTTTTGAAAACTCAATCTTGTTGAAGTTCTAAATTCTAGATCCGTACTCGACAATACATATAAAGGGAAGAAAATAAAATAGAGTATGACCTAGTTTTCCATGTTGTTGCTTGTGTATATGTTACTAATTGTTTTTCTAGTCAATATTCTAAATATGATTAGGGGTAGTGTCCTTATCCACAGGTTCAATATTACAGTGACTATATGAGCAAATAATTTTTCATGGTATTAGAGGTTTAGCCAACTCTAGGCATTTCCAGTTCTTGTTGTTTCTTGAAGTTGAGAAAAAATCCCCATGTTCTAGCCACCCATTATCAAGATTGGGAATTAATAAGTTACTATGCCAATACATAAATTTGTTACAGTAACAAACACATTGACTGCTATATCATTAAATAACTTTGTAGGTCACTCTAAAATGGAGACAATCTCTTACTAATATGGTAATTCAACACATGCACAATATATGCTTTATCAAATTATAAATAAAATGGTTAATAATTTCAACATACAAATAATGCCATTAGATAACTTAATAGGTAAGAAATTTCTTGCAACATCTATTGTTCATGAGATGAGGTAAACCTTGATCAACTCAAATATTAATACAAATTAAAAAATTATAATAATAATATAATGTAAGGAAGCTAAGTTTAATATTAGGAAGATATGCTTCAACTTTATATAAATTTGATTTTATATAGCTTATATTGATAATATTATAAAAAAATGGTGAATTTAAAGATTTAAATGAGTGAATTAAGTAATTTTTTGGTTTTTCATTTTTTGAAAACTCAATCTTGTTGAAGTTCCAAATTCTAGATCCCTTGTATAATTCCAAATTTAATGAAATATGTGTTACAAACCCTTCTTTGTCACCTTGTACATACTGACTAAGACGATTTTTCAAAATCTGTGCAAGTTTTTCATCTCTTTCGTTCTGGGCAGCATTCAACTTCTCTTCTTGCACTTCCATGCTATCAGTAGACGAAAAACAAGTCACCATTGAAGGCATCCCAAGCTGGCCTACATACGCTTCAAATAAATCAATTCCAAACAGCATAGCAAAGGCTTCTGCTGGGTCTTTCATTGTTCCCATTATTTCTTCTGCTTGGGGTTTTCCAAACAGAATAGCAAGGACTTCTACTGGGTCGTTTCCAAGCAGCATAGCAAGGACTTCTGCTGGGTCTTTCAATATTGTTCCCATTGATGCTTCTGCTGGGTCTTTTCCAAACAGCATAGCGAGGACTTCTGCTGATCGGTCTTTGATTTTTCCCATTGGTACTTCTGCTGGGCCTTTTCCAAACAGCATAGCAGGGTCTTTTCCAAACAGCATAGCAAGGATTTCTGCAGGGTCTTTTTCAAACAGCATAGCAAGGGAGTCTTTCATTGTCCCCATTGATACTTCTGCTGGGGCTTTTCCAAACAGCGTAGCAAAGACTTGTGCTGGGTCTTCCACTGTTCTGTTGAGCCGTTGAACTTCAGATTTAGTTTGTTGCACAAACCCTTCTTTGTCTCCTAGTACATAAAGATTAATACGATCTTTCAAACTCTCTGCAAGTTTTTCTACTCTTTCCTTTTGGACAACCTTCAACTTTTCCGGCTCTGATAGTTCCATGGTATCTTTATTTTCACCTTCTGTTGGGCCTTTCATTGATACGCCTGCTATTCAATGTGCGTCATATGATGCCCGTTTTGCTGGATCACTGAGAACTTGGTAAGCTTCTCCCATTTCCTTCAATTTTTTTGCCGCTCGACGAGTATTTGGATTTTTATCCAGATGAACATTCCTCTCATAAGCTCTCCTAATCACTGCTTCAGTGGCCTGGGATGGACACCAAGCAAGTCGTAATAACGGGTTTCCTTCACCATTTCTACGAATCTCTGGCAGATTCAAGAATTCCGGAAGAATTAGCTGCGAATTCGGTGTTCTCCGCGAGCTCTGCTGGCTTGGATTGGAAAATCAGGCCGATGATATATTTGATTGGAAAATCAGGCCGATGATATATTTCAAATGCTCGTATTATTTCCGCTATTTACATAGATATGAAAATTGACAATGGACAGCGAAAAGAGATAGAAGAGAGTTTTACTTTAATATTATCGACTTTCCTTTCGCAGCAATCTTCTGTATCCTCAATGTTTTCTTCGCAAAGAAATTACCTGAAGAATCAGTTCACAAATCTTATTATGAAATTAAACATAGGAGGTCTTTTCTATATATAGAGTTTAATTTAACATTTTCCTTAATAAAATAAAATTTAATATATCTTTTTTAATAAAACAATGTTATGTAGTTTATTATCCACTTTTAAAAAAATAAAAAAAATTAAGTAGTTTTTGAATCTTTCTTCTCTAAAAAATATTAAAATATTATTGTTTCCTGAAAATTGACTTTGACGGAGTGGTTATTTTCTCCAAAAATTTACTTTTGTAACCTTGTTTGACCAAGTTCCCAGTTTGGGACCACATGGCACTACTCGAGTTTGCTACCACATAGCATTACTTCCCTTGTAGGGCTTTCTGCTCTCTAAGATGACCACACATTAACTTAATCCCAAAATAAAGCAATAACAACATCTAAGCAAGTGAGCCCTTTCCTTCTTAATCATGATTCAAACACCAATGGTTGGACCCCTTGTACCCCTATTTTCATGGAGATGGAAATAAACAACAAAAATGTCCGACCTCTTTTATTGAATTTATCCAATCATCTTCTATTTAAATAATTATTTGATTAATCCTTTCCTTTTTGACCAAATCCCTTCAATATTTTAACATTTTTTTTAACTTTGTTATTTTTCTAAACTCCAACACAATGCCAATCCATGAAATTTTAGAATAATTATGGTGAAGGATTTGGGGGCCTAATTGTCGGATGGAGTGGTTTTCACTCTCCCTACTTCATTGTTCATTGTAAGATAATTTCTATTTATTTTTATTACCCATTAGAAAATATATGAAATATAATAGTTTTCTACAATAAATTGTGAACCCCCTTTACATTGGATGGTTTGGAAGGATGATTGTTTACCTCCCCACCTTTTGAGTCTATTGTCTCCAATGTTGATTTAATAATTACTAGTTACATCATTTATTGAAACATAATTATTATGATGATGATGATGGTTAAAGTCCACTGTGACCAAACTTTGGTCTATCAAACCTAAAGAAACAAATTAATTAGTTTGTTTAAAATTGTATTCCTATGCTCAAAGAGCTTGGTGAGAAGCGTCCCGAGCTCACTATAATTTTGACAAGTTAAAAGGCTAGGAAGGTCGGTATTGCAACAAAGATTGTGAAACTGAGATCTAATTGAGGTGTACGCGGGACACTCTAAGACGAAGTGGTTTTCGTCTTCAATGTTCCTATTCTCACAGAGACAACAGATCATTTCCACCCATGGTGTTTTAGGAATTATCCAACGACCTGTTTCACTATGGAGCTCATGAAAGTTCGTTCTTATCTTGGCTCTATTAATTTTTTTCTTTGAACATGTTAATACAGAGAGATACTTTTAATCCTCTAGGGTATGGTTGATGACCTCCTTGTATTATCGTAATTATCTTTTAGCCTCTAAATATTTCTCACAAATAATATGCTAATAAGGGGTGATAACCGAACCCATTTTTTGGTGGCTACTACAATCTTGATTTTGTGATTTAGCTATTGGTGATGAAGTGTGGCTCGTCGACTATTCTAAGGTTTTCCTCACTGAAAAAAAAATATTATCCTCCCCTTCCACAGTGAGTCCATGAATCTTGAGATCATATTTACTCTAGACATGAGGTCTAGTCTTGTCTTTGTTAAATACATAAGGCTTCCAACCAACCTTTTCAACATCGTAGGATATACAGTTGATCCATCATCATCCTTGCTCAATTTTAAACCTGTTATTACTGGTGTTGGTGATGTCTTGCAATTTGACATATTAAATCTTTTTAAAACTACACTTGCATATTTCGACTGTGATATAAATATCCCACTTTGATAATGTTGGACTTCAATGCCCAGAAAAGAGGCCATTTGTGTTGTGCAGCAGTGGCTAAGACTGTTATGACTGTATCCATGCGTGCAACACATGCAAAGGTTTCATTGAAGTCTATGCCATGCTTCTGTGTGAACCCTCTTGTGACCATTCTTTCTTTGTGCTTCTGCACATTTCCATCATCATCTTTCTTTGTCTTGTAAATCCATTTGACCCTGATTAAATATTTATCTTTTGGTACATCTACCAACTCCCATGTTTGATTCTTCTCAATGCATTCTATTTCTTCATCCATGGCTTGTGCCCATAATTCTTCTTCGATAGCTTCCTCAAATGTTAGTGGATCATATATAGGAGAAAATCATGCAAAGAGAGAATGAAGTTGGTGTACCAGCTTCATATATTTCATGCAGACTTCTTGTCTTCGCTGGTTCTGTCGATGTCGACCTCAAAAATATACTTGATGGAGTTTGTTGTCCTCTTGGTGTGCTTGTCTATGTAGCTTGAGTTAAAAGTTGTGTTGATGTTCCTTGTGTTGAACCATGTCACAGTGTCATGGGATTCGACAGTACTACAACTAATTGACTTACATGTGGTGTTTGAACCACTTCCTCTGTCATGTCATCATTGTTAACATTCAACACAATCTTGACATTTATCTCGACAGTTCCATCCCATGATTCATTCTCGACAAATTGAATATCTCAACTGATGATCACTTTCCTTGCAACAGGATCATACAACTTGTATGCTTTAGTGACTTCAGAGTAACCAACAAAAATACATTTTTGTCCCTTCTTGTCTAGCTTCTTTCTCAGCTCATCTGTAACGTGAGCATATGCAATACAACCAAAATTTTTTAAGCGAGAAACAATGTGATTCATACATGTCCATGCTTCTTGAGGAACTTTGTTCTTCACACTCTTGGTCGGACATCAGTTCATGATATAAACAGCAGTTGTGACTGCTTCAACCCAATATTCATTTGACAAATGCTTGGTTGCCATCATGATACACGCCATCTCCATAATGGTTATGTTCTTTCTTTCATAAACATTGTTCTGCTGAGGTGTATACCATGTAGTGAACTGTTTTTTTATGCCATGGGTCTTGCAAAAATTTATAAATCCATTCAAAACATATTCACCTCCTCTGCCAGTCCTTAAGATTTTGATGTGGTGCCCACTCTGGTTCTCCACAAGTGCCTTGAACTGCTAAAAACAACTAAATTCATCATATTTATGTTTCATAAAATATACCCATGTTTTTCTTGAGTATTCATCAATACAAGTAAGAAATAATTGCTGCCACCAATGGATTATTTCTGCATTGGACCACAAATATCAGAGTGCACAATTTCAAGTGGTGTACAAGCTCTATATGACTTTCCAACTGGAAAAGTATCTCTATGTTTCTTTCCAAAAGTGTATCCTTAACAAACTCTCTTTGGTCTGTGGTCGCCATATTCTTTGTGTGTAGTAGCTTCATCCCACCAAAATTCAGATGTCCAATCTAAAATGCCACAGCTAGGATTCATCCTGAACTTTTGGTTGAAACACTGCTTGAAATTTAGTGCTGTCATTTTCTTTCTTGTCGAAGTGCTCGACTGCTTCTTTACTTTTTGCTTTGAATGCAGCCCCTGCATTTTTTTTCCTTTAATTGCTAGAATTATCCTCAATGGAAACAAGCGATTGCTTGTCATTGGAAATTTTTCTATTAGTCGGTTGCTTGGACGCTTGTCTTTAATCACATAATGATTATATTCTATATAGACTCTGTAAAATTTTTGTATCAGTTGTCCAATGCTCAAAAAATTTTGTTTTAGACCTTCGACATGATTTGGATATCATGAATAAATTTACTCTCCCCATGTCTGGTTAGAATACCAACAATACCTTTTCCCAAATCAGTAACTTCGACATTGTTTCCAAGTGTAACATCAGTTTGAACTGAAATATATGACTAGAAAACAAATTTAAATTACTATTCATATGATTGATGCATCCTGAATTGTGGACTTTCTTGGATAGTATTGCATTCAATTGGAGATGCATATTCCATTAATATTGCACTTGACTGAGTTCTAGTGTTGGTCAACTGATTTGGGCTTTGCCTTCCTTGGTCATATTGTTTCTTCCTTCATTCATATGCATAATGACCAAATTTCTTACAATAATGACATTGAATTTTTTATTTATCAAACCTCTGACCACTTGGCTGACCTGGATTCTAATTCTCTCAGGCTACCAATGAAATTTGCAGGACTTCTGTCATGTCCTCCTCTAGAAGAACTTATTCCTCTTCCTCTTTGTTTGTTTCTCCCCCTGCCTCTATGTTTGTTTCTCCCCCTGCCTCTACCACAGCTTATAGATGACTGTGCTATGAGTGCACCTTCCAATGATGTATTTCTTCTGCTAATTTCATGTTCATGATTGATGAGTGAAGCTTGCAACTCATCAATGGTAAAAACTGGCATGTCTTTGTTTTCCTCCAAGGTCACAACCAAGGATTCAAATCTTGGGGGAAGAATTTTTGAGAATTTTTTCAACAACCCTTTGGTTAGCTATAGTTTCTCCATGAGATTTCAATTGATTAATCATACCAACAACTATGGTGTAGAATGAGTCTATTGACTCTATATCTTTCTTAGCTAGAGATTCAAAATATCTTCTAAGAATTTGTAACTTAGAAGTCTTTACCTTGCCAAAACCTTGATACGAAGTTTCCAATGTGTCCCATGTCTGCTTAGAGGTAGTTGTTGCTGCTACTCTTGGGACTATGATTTCATGCATGGCTTGATGTATGTAGAAAAAATATTTTCCATCTTTCTTCCTCTGTTCCCTCATTGTATCTTTTTAATCTTGAGTGAGATTGTTATATGCCATCTGATCTGTTGGTTTCGCATAACCATTCTGGACAATTTCCCAAACATCTTGACCTATGAACAAAACCTTCATTGTTAAAGACCAATATTCATAATTCTTCCCTGCAAAAATTGGATTTTGCAAACTTGACATATTTGAACCAGAAGTGGAAGCCATCTTTTATTTTTTATTTTTCCTCAGAAAAATTAATTTTTCACTTTTTAAGACAAGGTTTCTTTCCTAAACCCACTCTAATACCAGTTAGCAAAAACTGAGTTGGCTAAACTTGTGTTACCGCTCAGCTATAAAATTAATTTCTTTTACTTGTCAGGTAAAAATTGTCTAGCTCTAACTAGACAAGTCTACCAAAATATTTCAACAATTTTTTTAAAGACAAAATTTGGTCGGACTCTTCGACCTGACTCTTTTTATCTTGACAAGTTCTTACTTGTCGATTTTACCAACTTACTTGAATTCGACAAAGTTACTTCGACAGACTTACTCGATAGGTTTAGTTCCACCGTTTTACTTCGATTGATTTACTAGACAGGTTTGCTTGGACATATTTACTCTCAACGAGTTTACTTCGACTAAATGATTTCGACTTAACCACTTTTAGTCAAATTTCATAAATGGTGTTCCTTAGTCTAAAGACTTAAGAAATCAATAATATTTTTCACCAACCAATAACATGAAGTGAAACTCGACACAACAAAAAATTCGACAAAATTACAAAATCATATAACCATACATTAAGAAGACTTGTGTTGACCAATCTATCGTAAAACCTGGAAATTTTACTAGGTGGAATGTTTATGGATTCTTTGATATTTCACTCAAACTGTAAATGTAAACAAAATTTACACAATTAGTTCTTGGAGAGAATGTGTGGCTAAATAAACATATATTCAACCATAAACTATTTGATTTATATAACTTGTCGGGACATAACATAGAAATAGATGCCGTAAATGCAAACTTGGAAATTTATAGAGATATTTCACCTTTCACTAAGCTTTGGCTCTCGACATTTTCAAACTGACAAAAGCTTGAGATTCAACACTATGCTCTTCACTCTCTGCTCAGAATTTTTTCAAAGTTCTCTCTTCTATGTCTAATTTAATTTACAATCTTCTTCTTTGATTTATAGGAAAACTAGAATTTACTTCTCTGTGAATCTAGTGACACAACATTAAATACTGTAATAACTATCTGCCTAAAAACTTAGCTTCATAAATTCAATTTGACAGGTTTATATTACATAATCGTGGACTCTTCAATCTTGTCACTCTGTCTGATAGAGACTGGACTGATACGGAATTCGGCAAAGTCGGTTGAGATCTGGTATGGATCTGCGATTAATTAATACTTCCAACACTGGCTTGGAAAATCAACAATAGGAGAAATCAGGCTGATGATATTTCAACTATTAGTAATATTTCCCGTATTTACATAGACATGAAAATTGATAACAAAAAGTTGCACCGAAATCAAATGACATGCTCTTAAACTATGAAATACAAATACATCAAATACATCGAATGCATGGAATTTAAATGAAATGAGGTGTATCTATTACAAAATGAGACATAGATCTTTATCAGCAAAAATGAAAGGTAGTAAATCTACAGTGGGTGTGCTTCTTTATTAGGAAAACTAAGAAAAACTGTTGTGTTTAATGAAGAAAATAAAAAACAGAAACATATAGAAGTTTATGAATTGCTTCATGATAGAATAGAAAAGAGATAGAAGAGATATTTACTTTAACCTTAACACTTTTCCGTTCACAATAATCTCTTTAATGTTTTCTTCGCAAAGAAATTGAATTAGCGTCTGAAGAATCTGTTCACAAATCCCATTATGAAATTAAACATAAGAGCTCTTTTCTTTATATAGAGATTAATTTAACTTTTTCTTTAATAAACTGGAAAAGGCCAGTTAACAAATGATAAAAATCCATTCTCCTTCCTCATGGAATTCTTTTATTAACTTCATTAGGCCTCCTAAGGTCAAATTTCCCTCCATGAGATTCCTACAACTCATCTTAGTGGTTTAGTAACTCCTATGACATTTGTCCTTCTTCTTCATGCTCCAATTCTTTCCCCAATTTGGACGACTCCCTATAAATCCCTAATATTCCCACTTAGTGGATATTTTTAGCCCTTCCATGTCATATTTTTCTATGTATGAAATCAGGTATGAATTTGTCATATTTGTCATAGAATATTTAATCATTGGTTGTCATAGAGTGCATCAAATCTCCTTCCAAGTGGAACACAATGTCTTCTTCGTCTCTTCCTCTTCCATGGGAGTTACTCTACTCTACTAATTAGAATTCCTTAGCTCGTGATATTTTATTTGACACCACATCACTTTCCAATAATGTTACATTCCCCATGGATTTGAATTTCGATGAATATTATACCAAGTGTGTGGGGAATCTAGTCACTCAAAGGCTTCGCAAGCTTCCAGGTGTCTTCATGAACTAATCCCCCTTAATGTCTCATCATTTATTATTTATGTGACCCATTAATGTTGATGTATTTGTAACTTCATAATGTATTCACTTGTATATTTCTTATTGTATTTCATTATACCCTGACATAGATGTTTGTTCCTCCTGCCGAGAGAGTCATTAATATAATAAAGTCATGTAAATTCATTGAGGTTAACCCTCCTTTGTAATTCGAGGAAATATTTCCCATAGTTGAGGGATGTTAGGGTTTTTATACTCGCCTAGTGAGGTCGGCCTTGTAAGAGTAAAAGTCAAGTGGAAAACAAGTATAAATAGAGAGTGAGACTCTCTATTTGGTACACACACACTCACTCAACTGTAGCGCATGAGTGAGAGAAAAGGAGCTCACACAAGTGAGAGAGAGAACAACTGTCAGAGATCATCTTTGTGTTTTTGGCTTTTACTTTTGCTATTGGTGCTCATTCTATCTTTGAGGAAGTTGCGGGGAATTATCCTTTATGGTTTCCCCAAGGAAAACTATTTGTGTCTCTTGTATCTTGTGATTATTGCTATGCATATTATTCTCTTGGATAAGATCCTAGATCATATTGTTTAAATGATAAAAATCTAACATGGTATCAGAGCTAACCTATGAAGAAGAAATTGTGCAGCTGTAGAAGCTAGGGATTCTTATTTTTCTGGGTCTCCCTCCGTAGATCATCAGAAAAAGGAGGCTAGGCTAACTCTCCATTGAAGGGCGCATCTTTATGTCGAAGCAGAATCTGATTCTGAGCATTTTTTAGTTTTTGACCTACCACTACAATGGGAAATTAGGGCTTTTCACAGAAGAGGAATTTTTGAGTGAGCCCAACATAGGATTTCTCTCCACCTCAAAATCAAAATTTAGAGACCATGATCAAAACGTTTTGTTTGGGTAAAACTCCAGGAAAGTCAAACCCTAATTCAACCCCAACCAAAAAACCCTAAAAGACTAAAACTAGTCATTTTTGTGAATTCTCTATATATCGAGATTGGAGAAGGATTAAGAGCTGAAAATTTTACAAACAAAAGATAAATTCCAGATGTACCCTATGTAAACATTTCAGCCTCAAGTTTTCTATATTCTACGAGATATGATTCCTCCAAATCAGGGTTCTAGCCTCTCCTATGATTCATCCCTAAATGGGACACCTTAGGATAATTGCTATATCTCAGGCTACAAAATTCCAAATGAAATTTCGCAATATGTTATAGATAGGGCATGGACTTTAATTTCTGTGGTAAATGTTTCATACCCCGAAGGTGAAACAGTGACATGTGGCAGTCTATAAAGTTTGCTATGCTGAACATTCCTAAAAAAAGTCACATTGGGAAAACTCTCATTAGCCCCAATCGGTGAAACCAAATCTGCTCAAACCTTTAGTTTTTGAAATAGGACAAATGAGGCTACCTCAGTGTGAAGTTTCAGACACAGAGGAGAATTACTTTAGGATATATTGCAGAAACAATATCAGGAAATTCTGTACAAGAAATTGAAGAAACTAGGGCATCAAATATTTTGCAGTTTTGATCACATTTTTGGGAAAATGATTATGTTGCTCAGCTCGCATTGAGGAGGCAAATATTTCTATCCAATTAGATATAAAAGATTCCAAGTTTTTAAATTTAGGGTTTTTTCTGACAAACCCTAGATCAGCAAAATCTAGAACCAGGACAGACACCTCAAATCGGTAAGATCTAATATTTTGCTATTTACATTTGAGTTTCTCATTTCAAAATGACCTATCACACTAGGTTGATGAAAATATTAGTGAATCTAACAACTTCGAAGTATGGAAGTATCATACCTTCATGATCCTTGAAGAAATTGACTTGGATCAGTACTTCAGTAAGAAAGTTCTAGGAACCAGAGTGAGATGAGGCTAAGGCTAGAGCCAAGAGAATCATTACAGATTCTATTAAAGATCATATCATCCTCCATGTGTCATCCTTGAAGGCATCACAATGAACTGTTCAATGATATGATGAAGCAATCAAACAAGAATAAGATATTGTTATAACCACCTTGAATGACCTCCCATGATCATGGGATTAATTCATTAGAGGAATGTGTGCCAAAAAGAAGTGATTACCTTCAGCAGACTATGGGAAGAGTGCACATAAGAAGAATATCAACTCATAATAAAATAAGAGAAGATGAAAGAAACTAAATATCAAGGTCTAATGATTCAGAGAAGATCCATCAAGCGATGAGGAATATGATGAACTCAATTCTTGAAGAACCTCTTATCCATCTTAGAATTTGGATAAGAAATGATTCTGTTATGAATGAAGAAAATGATGGAGCTGAAGGCTCAAGAAGGAGTCTACCCACGAAACAAATAAAGATAAGTATTCAATTTTCATTTCATGATATTATTTGGTTATGCATTTGTTCATATTCAGTTGATGTGTTATGAATGATAGAATGTTTGCATTAATGAAAGTATACTACTAATATGCATGTGATGGGTAAGTATCGAATGGTGCTATACAACTATCCATTGCTACTTATCTAGAATGAAACCTCTTTACTCACATATTGGATCAGTGTACAATATCAATGATGTCATGGTAGAGATGGAAGGCATCTAGAAATTTTCCATGAGATATGGACGAATTTTGTATTGGATAAAATAGTTGCATGATTATATCTTTATGCATAAGAATTTTCCATTATGAATATGCCTTATGAAATGTTTCTAACCATACAACCGGTGCATTTGACTTGTAGGAAAGATCGTGTACAATCACCTACAAGAGAAGAAGGATGAAACTTGTTCCAAAGAACAAGTGATTACAGTTCAAGATTCACTCCAATAAGCATACATGAAGATGAACCTAAAGCTTCCATAGCAGAAGAAAAAGATATTCAAAAGAATATAATGAGAACGGTGGATGAATACCACCTTAAGAATGAGAAATCATTCAAGATGAAGATAGTATGACAATACTTCCAAACAAAGAAAGAAGGACATGTATGAGTACCCATGGGATAGAACATACAGTTACATAAGGATCTTGAAAATCACCTAGAGTGATGAAGATCTTAACCTTTGCTACAAGATTGAAGATGAAAACCTATAGAGGATGGAAAGCTCATAGATGGGTGCGAGAAGAAATTTTGAAAAGGTTCAAGATAGAGGATCTTAGTATCCACTGACCCTATATGGATACGTAGAATATTAGTAGCAGAGTAAGCTACTTGTCACTCCAGTACATAATGTTTCAATACATAGAGTACAAAAGATAAAGGGAGAATGATGCTCCACTTCAGAGGGAGTGACTATAGAAGATCTTGAGTTTCGACATGGTATGACAAGATGGTCAACTTATTGATGGATTTACAATTTACTAAGAGTAAAGTGGATTCCAACATTTAGTTCAAGGTTGAAGGAGGAAGACTAGTGATGCTCCTATTATATGACCTATTCCTGACAGGAAAAGAGGAACTCATTAGAGATGCAAGAAGGAGACTTGTTGTCGAGTTCGATATAAAGGACTTGGGTATGATGCATTACATTCTTTGCATGTAGGTGTGGTAGAGCATAGATGGAATCTTCCTTGGACAAGGGAAGTATGTAGTGGAGATCTCGAAAAGGTTCGAGATGATAGAGTGCAAGGCCATGGCCACACGTATGGCATCGAACCTAAAGTTATTGAGTGATGCTTCATCAACGATGGTTTCTGCCATGATGTATCATCATATGATTTGTTCCTTGATATACCTGATGAATACGAGACCAAATATTTTCTTTGTTGTGAACACATTGAGCCAATTCCTGACTGATTACTGCAAAGCATATTTTGAGGTACTTGAAGGGTACAGTTGATTATGGGCTCAAGTATGAAGCAAATCATAATATTAACCTAGATAGTTATGTAGATTCATATTGGGCATGCAGTGCCATTGATAGGAAGAACACTTTGGGGTGCTGCTTCAGTATGATATTAGGTGTGATCTCTTGGTTTAGCAGGAAGGAATCCTGCATGGCACTAAGAAAAATTGAGTAAAAATATGTTGCCACTTGCTCGGCTATTTGGGAGGTAGTATGTTTCTTTTGAAAACTACTATTTGATTTGATTGATCTAACTTTCACTTTTGTATGATGCAGAGAGGAGTAATCAAGCTCCAGTAGTATGTGATCCAGATCGATATCTCTCAAAAGGGGGTGTTCTAGCAGAGTCAGTGAGATAGGTTGTCTGAGCATAAAATCCCGGTGAAGCTCGTAGGTTGCTTAGATGTAAAAATTCCTATAGTTTGTCCTCATATGTAATCAGTCCTGACAAATCTTGCAGCTTATCCTTGGATGTAATCATCCCTAATGTAATTCTATGCTAGAAATGGCTATAGTGAATTTTGAGTACTTCAGGGAGAAGCTTGGTGTTCTCTAGGTCAAGGTTCCCTCCAAGGGGAAGTGATGAGTCCATAAGCCCTTCCGACATGGCGGTGGGCTAGGCCTCCCATGGTTGGATGTAAATGATTATCCCTTCCGACATGGTGGCATGCTAGGCCTCCCATGGTCGAATGCAAGTGTTGAGCCCTTCATACATGGTGGCATGCTGGGCCTCCCATGGATAGATGTAAGTGGTGTGCCTTTCTAACATGATGGAAGGATTAGTTCCTCACATGGTCAGATGTAAGTGTAGTTCCTTTTTGACATGGTGGCAGGATTGGTTCCTCCCATGGTCAGATGTAAGTGATGTGCCTTTCTGACATGGTGGCAGGATTAGTTCCTCCCATGCTCAGATGTAAGTGTTGTGCCTTTCTTACATGCAGGTGGAAGGATTCATTAAAGGAAATTTCAACTCAAAATGGGACTCCTAAGGAAAATTAATAAAATAATAGTTAAAATAATAAAATAATATTTATTAATTTTGGACGAAGAAAAGAAAAAACTACTTTTTTGTTCATATTTTCGACATATCTCCCTATGTTTTTTCTCAAATTCCGATTGGGAGAGCTCGTTGCATGTGGAATTAAATTCCAAATGAAATGAGTCCCCACTCAGCCTAATTTTGATCGGCCCCACTACCCCAAAAACAATAAATCCTTGAGAAAACATGATGAGGATGTCATCATCACGTTTTTTCAGGTATTTCTTGTTTTTGGGGTAGCGTGGCCCATCAATAGTATGCTGAGTAGGTACTCAAATTACACATCCAACGAGCTCTCTCGATCTAAATTTGAGTAAAAACATAGGAGATATGTCGAAAATACGAACAAAAATAGTTTTTTTATGATTCCTATCCCCAAATTTATATTAAAAAATTGTTTAAGAGGTGCTCCCTTTTTGAATTTTAAAGAATTTTGATTCTCTAATACATGATAACATGGAATTTGTATTATTTTTGGAATGCCCATTTTAAATTGAAATTTCCTCTAATGGGTTTCTTTTGTTAAGACTGAAAATTGTTCCTAGCTTTGATGTGTTGTTTTTCAAAGATTTATTTCCTATTTACTTTACATTTTTGGTTTTGTTTTAATTTTAATAATTTTTAATGGATTTTGTTTGGTTTTATAGGTTATATTTGTTTTGTTTTGTTTTATTTTATTTATTAATTTTTTCTTTCACTTATTAAGTATTATATATCATTTAAAGTCTAAAAATGCTTATATTAAAGTTTATTCTAAGAATTATATTTAAAGTCTAACCTTTTCTTTTGAGCTCTTTATCAAAATTTTCATGAGAACTTTCCTGTAGCGCAAAATTTAGGGTTAATGCAATAAGGCTCTTCAAGAATCTTGAATCATTGGATACAGTGGTGGTTTATCCTAGCCATTGTAGCTGAAGACAATCGAAGATAATGGAAGTTCTTTCAGCCACCTGTTGAAGACATCATGACACATGTCCATAGTTTGAGTTCCTAATCATGACAGATGTATGAAGAGGTGTAAAGATCATTGAGAAAATCTTGGACTGTCACAATTTCGTGGTGTACAGATCATTGAGAAAATCATGGTCCTGACTATCACGATTTCATTTTGTTTATGAGTTTACTGCTGCATAGAAGGAGGTTGACAATCATTGAAACTTCCTAAGGAAGTATACAAGCTAGGTTACAGTGCAGATATGAAGAAGAGTGGAAAGACTAATATGTATGAACCTACTGATATGAGTTGGGAAAATGATTTTCTAGAATGTGCAGCATTATTTAAAAGGGCAAGTTGGTTCAATTTATTTGAAAATATCATAGGTTTCAACCCGAAGGTTTAATACCATTTTTCCCAGAATTTTAGCAAGGATACTATAACATTCGATACTCTTAAGTTAGAATTAACAGAGGTATTAATTTTTGAAGCTATAGGTGTATCAATAGAGGGATAGTTATGGTTTAAAAAGATCCCTTTCAGCTTTGAACCAAAGTATTTCTTGCTACAGGAGATTGAATCCCTAGAATGGGGAAAATGAGTTCATTTGGACAAATTCAAACCTGAATGGATTGAAGCTATTGGGATTGTGAAGAGCTATGTTACATGCAAAGGAAGGTTTGTTGTAGTCTTTAAATGCCATATTATGTTTTTACAACATCTGAACCAGAATTCAAAATTCAATTTTCCTTTTTTCCTCTTAAAGAGTCTCCAAATGATGTCTAACATAATTAAGGGGCATATTAACCATACACACCAGTCAGTCTTTCACCATGGATTGATAAAATTAATTATTAACACAGTCTTGTAGAGGAAGAACAAGAATTGGGACCATTACCTATTCTGGTCAGGACTTACTACTGAACAAGAGGACCAAGTAAAGAAAATCCTTATAATTAAGTAGTTTGGTTTTGTTAAGAGGTTCAAGAAAGAGTTAATTGATGATCTGATGAAGGATAATGTTTAGGAGAATAGTTTAGGTCAGGAATTCAAAGAACCTATGGATGAAGATCAAATAAAAATACTGGATGGAAACCAGGAGAAAGTTTTGGAGACTCATAAAATGGAAAAGATAGTTGTTTCAAATAATGAGGAAGATATGGGTTCGATATAGCAAAAACAAAGTTCTACTTGTATACAAAAAATATCAACCAATGTTTTTGTGGAAGATGATTTAAAGGATAAAGTTTTTCAAAGTTCAGAAGTTAAAGTTCAGAAAAAATCTCTTTTACAGATGAGAGAATCAATGTGGAGGCCCAAGACTAGGGTTAAAAACAAACTCAGGTTAAATATGAAGAGGATATTGAACCCTAAATTGAACAAAGAAAATATTACATTGATCGAGGGTTCTTCAACTGAAGAGGATATGGAGAGTGAAAAAGGTTTAATCCCTCAACAGGTCTACATTGAGGAAGAGCATTGAGTTTCATTAGAACCAGTGCAAGGAGGACATAAAGCTTCAGAAAGGGAAACTATTTTCAATATTAAACACGGCACGTCTTCAAAATTTCCTTTTGTAGAAGAAATAGTGAAAGATGGGAAAGAATATGACTTGATTTTTAAGAAGTTTGGCATCCCCTGGTTGTCAAATCAAGGTTCTGCATTACAGGGAGAAGGGAACATAGACTCTGAAATTGAGAACCTTAAGAAAACTCTGGAACAACACAAATCTCATATTTTTTTCTAAATATGACTACTGACAGATTGGTAATGACAAATAGAAGACTAAGAGAAGATTTGGATGATATCAACACACACTATCAAGAGCTGATAGCTGTGTCCAAAGAGGCGCTGAAGAGGAAAAGGGAGATCTAGAGTTAGGATAAAGGTTTAAACCAGAAATTCAAATCTAAGCCAGTAGAATGAAGTGTTATTAAAGAGAATAAAAATTTTGGAGACAGAGCAAGAGCAAAGTAAGAAGAAATCTCCTGGATTGGAGGGGATTTCTATGTTCACTAAAGCAGCTAAGAATTTATGAATGCTTTATAGTGTCTAGGTGTCAAGTAGTTTAGTTTATTATAGATAATAGTTTTGTTATTTTGGAAAATACAAACTACTTTTGTAATTATTTTGAATTCATACCTAAAAGTTGGTTATGAAAGTTATGAAACTACTTAGTTGGAAAAGGATAAAGCAGGAAAGAATGGAAGTAGGGTTTGAATTTTCTTCAAAAAGGGTCTTTAGAGATGGATGTATGTCAAGCTAAGTCTTATGACTTTCATGTAAGTTTGAAGATAGAAATTGATATATACATACTTATAAGCCATTTTAATCTTCCATGTTGGTTTTATTTATGGTCTATTTGGCCACTCAATATATAATTTCACTTCTTGATTAATGTGTTTTTTTCATGCAAGTGCTTATATGTTGTGGATGAAATTAGTGTTTCGTTCATTGTGCTTATGGTTTACATTTTATGTGTTTGCATCCTAGTTCTGCATTTTAGTTCATGATTCAACACTTGTGTTAGCTTGGTGATGATTTACCTTCTTGATTGATAAACATTCAAACCAAAATTATTAAAAACCAATTTCATTTTGCCTTATTTTTTAGATTGTTCTAGCTTGTTCCTGTAGTAGTCTAGGAACAATTTCTAGCACAAACATATTTGGCACCGTTGCTGGGGACGAAACTGAAGTATATATTCCATGGGATATCATCATTGATCTAATTTTGAGAGGTGAACAAATTCAGAAAATCCTTTAGACTACTTTTTCACCAAGCAGTGGTTCACAGTGGTTACCAGAAAGATTGGAACAAAAGGGAAACCTATTTCACCTTTACATTTGTGTGTCTGAGACCCTAGAAAAAGATTTTGAAAGAAGCAAGACAAATTCAAAAATATCAGTCTTCTCCTTCTTTATGTACCGTCGATCAGTTTGACTTAGTCTTAACTTTTGCACATTTAGAAGAGGAAAAACAAAATCTATCTTGGTCAATCCCTACTATACCAGTTGACAGTTTTCAAGTCTTTACTAATCCATGGTCTTACAAAAAATCAAAAAATGAGTCTCTTAGTAAGATTCCCTTGTTTCAGTTTAAAACTAGTAAAATCCCTTTCCAACCAGGTTTTAGCAAACTAAATAAAGTCTTTCCTTCATTAAACCAAAGTATCTCCAAAACGGCCGGATAACGGCTATATATGATGGATAGAATGGTAGCTACTAGATATGCTCCTTTAGTTCTTCCTCAGCCTCTAAATGATCTACTTGGAGCATATTATCAGAAGCATTTACCTAGATTTAATGGTTAGGGTGAGACAACTGCTGAAGAGCATTGGGACGCATTCCTTAGTTGTGTAGAAAATCAAAATATTGAGGATAAAGATGTGTGGATGAGGATGTTTTTGCAGAGTTTATATTGGGAGGTAAGGAAATTGTTTAGAGAAATACCATCTAATTCAATAACTATTATAGAGCATCTATAAGAGGTGTTTATGAGGCAGTGGGGAGCCTCATGAATACCACCTTGGGAATGAGAAATAATTCAAGATGAAAATAGTATGACGATACTTCCAAACAAATAAAGAAGGCCATGTATGAGTACCCATGGGATAGAACATACAGTTACATAAGGAGCTTCAAGATCACCTAGAGTGATGAAGATCTTAACCTTTGCTACAATATTGAAGATGAAAGCCTATAGAGGATGGAAAGATCACAGATGGGTGCGAGAAGAAATTTTGAAAAGGTTCAAGATAGAGGATCTTGGTATCCACTGACCCTAGATGGATAGATAGAATATTAGTAGCAGAGGAAGCTACTTGTCACTCCAGCACATAATGTTTCAATACATAGAGTACAAAAGACAGAGGGAGAATGATGCTCCACTTCAGAGGGAGTGACTACAGAAGATCCTGAGTTTGACATGGTACGACAGGATGGTTAGCTTATTGATGGATTTAAGATTTACTAAGAGTAAAGGGGATTCCAACCTTTACTTCAAGGTTGAAGGAGGAAGACTAGTTATGCTCCTATTATATGACCTATTCCTGATAGGAAAAGAGGAACTCATTAGAGATGCAAGAAGGATACTTGTTGTCGAGTTCGAGATAAAGGACTTGGGTATGATGCACTACTTTCTAGGCATGGAGGTGTGGCAAAGTGCGGATGGAATCTTCCTTGGACAAGGGAAGTATGCAGGGGAAATCTCAAAAAGGTTCGGGATGATAGACTACAAGGCCATGGCCACACCTATGGCATCGAACCTGAAGCTATTGAGTGATGCTTCATCAACGACAGTTGCCGCCATGATGTATCATCATATGATTTGTTCCTTGATATACCTGACGATGACGAGACCGAATATTTGCTTTGTTGTGAACACATTGAGCCAATTCTTGACTCATTACTACAAAGCATATTTTGAGGTACCTGAAGGGTACAGTTGATTATGGGGTCAAGTATGAAGCGAATCAGAATATTAACCTAGACGGTTATGTAGATTCATATTGGACATGTAGTGCCATTGATATGAAGAACACTTTGGGGTGATGTTTCAGTATGAGATCAGGTGTGATATCTTGGTTTAGCAGGAAGGAATCCTGCATGGCGCTAAAAAAAACCGAGTAAAAATATGTTGCCACTTGCTCGACTATTTGGGAGGTAGTATGTTTCTTTTGAAAACTACTATTTGATTTTATTGATCTAAATTTCATTTTTGTATGATGCAGAGAGGAGTAATCAAGCTCCAGTAGTATGTGATCGAGATCAAGATCTCTCAAAAGAGGGTGTTCTAGCATAGTCATTGAGACAGGTTGTCTGAGCATAAAATCCTGGCGAAGCTCGTAGGCTGCTTCGATGTAAAAAGTCCTATAGTTTGTCCTCATATGTAATCAGTCCCGACAAAGCTTGCAACTTATCCTTGGATGTAATCATCCCTGATGTAATTCTATGCTAGAAATGGCTAGAGTGAATTTTGGGTACTTCAGGGAGAAGCTCGGTGTTCTCTAGGTCAAGGTTCCCTCCAAGGGGAAGTGATGAGTTCATGAGCCCTTCTGACATGGTGGTAGGCTAGGCCTCCCATGGTCAGATGTAAATGATGAGCCCTTTCGACATGGTGGCAGGCTAGGCCTTGCATGGTTGGATCCAAGTGTTGAGCCCTTCATACATGGTGGCAGGCTGGGCCTCCCATGGATAGATGTAAGTGCTGTGCCTTTCTGACATGATGGAAGGATTGGTTCCTCCCATGGTCATATGTAAATTTTGTTCCTTTTTGACATGGTGGCAGGATTGGTTCCTCCCATGGTCAGATGTAAGTGATGTGCCTTTCTGACATGGTGGCAGGATTAGTTCCTCCCATGGTCAGATGTAAGTGTTGTGCCTTTCTTACATGCAGGTGGAAGGATTCATTAGAGGAAATTTCAACTCAAAATTGCCCTCCTAAGGAAAGTTAATAAAATAATAGTTAAAATAATAAAATAATATTTATTAATTTTGGAGGAAGAAAAGAAAAAACTTCTTTTTTGTTCGTATTTTCAACATATCTCCCTGTGTTTTTACTCAAATTTTGATCAGGAGAGCTCGTTGGATGTGGAATTAAATTTTGCATCCAATGAGTTCCCACTTGGCATAATTTTGATGGGCCCCACTACCCCAAAAACAATAAATCCATGAGAAAACATGATGAGGATGTCATCATCACGTTTTTTTAGGTATTTCTTGTTTTGGGGTAGCGTGCCCATCAAAAGTATGCCAAGTAGGTACTCAAATTATGCATCCAATGAGCTCTCTCGATCAAAATTTGAGTAAAAACATAGGAGATATGTCGAAAATATGAACAAAAAATAGTTTTTTTATGATTTTTATCGCCAAATTTATATTAAAAAATTGTTTAAGAGGTGCTCCTTTTTTTAATTTTAAAGCATATTGATTCGCTAATACATGATGACATGGAATTTGTATTATTTTTGGAAGGCCCATTTTAAATTGAAATTTCCTTTAATGGGTTCCTCCTGTTAAGACTGAAAATTGTTCCTAGCTTTGATGTGTTGTTTTTCAAAGATTTATTTCCTATTTACTTTACATTTTTGGGTTTGTTTTAATTTTAGTATTTTTTAATGCATTTTGTTTTTTTTATAGGTTATATTTGTTTTGTTTTATTTTATTTTATTTTATTTATTAATTTTTCCTTTCGCTTATTAAGTATTATATATCATTTAAAGTCTGAAGATGCTTATATTAAAGTTTATTCCAAGAATTATATTTAAAGTCTAACCTTTTCTTTTGAGCTCTTGATCAAAATTTTCATGAGAACTTTCTTGTAGCCCAAAATTCAGGGTTAATGAAATAAGGCGCTTCGGGAATCTTGAATCATTGGAAAGAGTGGTGGTTTATTGTGGCCATTACAGCTGAAGACAATTGAATATAATGGAAGTTCTTTCATCCACCTTCTGAATACATCATGACACATGTTCATAGTTTGAGTTCCTAATCACGACGGATGTATGCAGAGGTGTAAAGATCATTGAGAAAATATTGGACTGTCACGATTTCGTGGTGTACAGATCATTGAGAAAAATCATGTTCTTAACTGTCATGATTTCGTTGTGGTTATCAGTTTACTGCTGCAGAGAAGGAGGTTGAAAATCTTTGAAACTTCCTAAGGAAGTGTACAATCTAGGTTACAGTGTAGATATGAAAAAGAGTGGAAAGACTAATAGGTATGAACCTACTGATACGAGTTGGGAAAATGATTTTCCATAATGTGCAGCATTATTTAAAAGGGCAGGTTGGTTCAATTTCGTTGAAAATATCATAGGTTTCAACCCGGAGGTTTCATACCATTTTTCACAGAATTTTATCAAGGATACTATAACATTCGATACTCTTAAGTTAGAATTAACAGACGTATTAATTTTTGAAGCTACAGGTGTATCAATAGAGGGAGAATTATGGTTTAAAAAGATCCCTTTCAGCTTTGACCTAAAGGATTTCTTGCTACCAGAGATTGAATCCCTAGAATGGGGAAAATGAGTTCATTTGGACAAATTCAAACCTGAATGGAAGGAAGCTATTGGGATTGTGAAGAGCTATGTTACATGCAAAGGAAGGTTTGTTGTAGTCTTTAAATACCATATTAGGTTTTTACAACATCTGAACCAGAAGTCTAAAATCAATTTTCCTTTTTTCCTCTTAAAGAGTCTCCAAAAGATGTCTAACAGAATTAAGGGGCATATTGACCATACACACCAGTCGATCTTTCACCATGGATTGATAAAATTAGTTATTAACACAGTCTTGCAGAGGAAGAACAAGAGTTGGGAACATTACCTATTCTAGTCAGGATTTACTACTGAGCAAGACGACCAAGTAAAGAAAATCTCGATGATTAAGTAGTTTGGTTTTGTTAAGAGGTTCAAGAAAGAGTTAATTGATGATCTGATGAAGGATAATGTTCAGGAGAATAGTTTAGGTTAGGAATTCAAAGAACCTATGGATGAAGATGGAAGAAAAATACTAGATGGCGACCAGGAAAAAGTTTTGGAGATTCATAAAAGGGAAAAGATAGTTGTTTCAAATAATGAGGAAGATATGGGTCCGATAGAGAAAAAACAAAGTTCTACTTGTATACAACAAATCTTAACCAAAGTCTTTGTGGAAGATGATTTAAAGGATAAAGTTTTTCAAAGTTCAGAAGTTGAAGGTCAGAAAAAATCTCTTTTATAGATGAGAGAATCAAAGTGGAGGCCCAAGACCAGGGATAAAAACAAATTCAGGTTAAATATGAAGAGGATATTGAACCCTAAACTAAAGAAATAAAATATTACATTGATCGAGCATTATTCAACTGAAGAGGTTATGGAGAGTGAAAAAGGTTTAATCCCTCAACAAGTCTACATTGAGGAAGAGCATTGAGTTTCATTAGAACCAGTGCAAGGAGGACATAAAGCTTCAGAAAGGGCAACTACTTTCAATATTGAACATGGCACGTCATCAAAATTTCCTTTTGTACAAGAAATAGTGAAAGATGGGAAAGAAGATGACTTGATTTTTAAGAAGTTTGATATCCCCTGGTTGTCAAATCAAGATTCTGTATTACAGGGAGAAGGGCACATAGACTCAAAAATTGAGAACCTTAAGAAAACTCTGGAACAACACAAACCTCATATTTTTTTCTAAATGAGACTAATGACAGATTGATAATGGAAAATAGAAGACTAAGAGAAGATTTGGATGATATCAACACACACTATCAAGAGCTGGTAGTTGTGTCCAAGGAGGCGTTGAAGAGGAAAAGGGAGATCTAGAGTCAGGTTGAATGTTTAAACCAGAAAATTCAAAATCTAAACCAACATAATGAAGTGTTATTAAAGAGAATTAGAATTTTGGAGACAGAGCAGGAGTGAAGTAAGAAGCAATCTCGTGGATTGGAGGGGATTTTTATGTTCACTAAAGTAGCTAAGAATTTATGAATGCTTTATAGTGTCTAGGTGTCAAGTAGTTTAGTTTATTATAGATAATAGTTTTGTTATTTTGGAAAATACAAACTACTTTTGTAACTATTTCGAATTCAGACCTAAAAGTTGGTTATGGTAGTTATGAAACTACTTAAGTGGAAAAGGATAAAAGCAGGAAAGAAAATGAAAGTAGGGTTCGAATTTTCTTCAAGAAGGGTCTTTAGAGATGGATGTATGTCAAGCTAAGTCTTATGACTTTCATGAAAGTTTGAATACTGAAACTGATATATACATACTTATAAGCCATTTTAATCTTCCATGTTGGTTTTATTTATGGTCAATTTGGCCACTCAATATATAATTTCACTTCTTGAGTAATGTGTTTTTTTCATGCAATTGCTTATATGTTGTGGATGAAATTAGTATTTCATTCACTATGCTTATGGTTTATATTTTATTTGTTTGCATCCCAGTTCTATATTTTAGTTCATGATCCAGTACTTGTATTAGCTTGGTGATGATTTACCTTCTTGATTGATAAACTTTCAAACCAAAATTATTAAAAACCAATTTCATTTTGCCTTATTTTTGAGATTGTTCTAGCTTGTTCCTGTAGTAGTTTGGGAACAATTTCTAGCACAAATATATTTGGCGCCATTGCTGGGAATGAAACTGAAGTATATCTTGCCTAGGATATCATCATTCATCTAATTTTCAGAGGTGAACCAAATCAGAAAATCCTTTAGACTACTTTTTCACCGAGCAGTGGTTCACAATGGCTACCAGAAAGATTGGAACAAGAAGGAAACCTACTTCACCTTTACATTTGTGTGTCTGAGACCCTAGAAACAGATTTTGAAAGAAGCAAGACAAATTCTAAAATCTCAGTCTTCTCCTTCTTTGTGTACCCTCGATCAGTTTGACTTAGTATTACCTTTTACACATTCAGAAGAGGAAAAACAAAATCTATCTTGGTAAATCCCTACTATACCAGTTGATAGTTTTCAAGTCTTTACTAATCCACAGTCTTACAAAAAAGAAAAAACTGAGTCTCTTGGTAAGATTCCCTTGTTTCAGTTTAAAACTAGTAAAATCCTTTTCCAACCAGGTTTTAGCAAACTAAATAAACTCTTTCCTTTATTAAACCAAAGTAGCTCCAAAATGGTCGGACAACTGCTAGATATGATGGATAGAATGGTAGCTACTAGATATGTTCCTTTAGTTCTTCCTCAGCCTCTAAATGATATCCTTGGAGAATATTATCAAATAATTTACCTAGATTTTATTGTCAGGGTGAGACAACTGCTGAAGAGAATTGGGATGCATTCCTTAGTTATGCAGACAATCAAAATATTGAGGTTAAAGATGTGTGGATGAGGATGTTTGTGCAGAGTTTAGATGGGGAGGTAAGGAAATCGTTTAGAGAACTACCAACTAAATCAATAACTATTATAGAGCATCTATAAGATATGTTTATGAGGCAGTGGGGAGCCTCAAAATACCACCTATTACATGACATAATTTGGAGCTTTAAGAAGAAAAAATGATGAAACTATAGCAGAATTTTCTAAACGCTTTAATAAGATGTATGGTAGGATCCCAGCTGAAATCAAACCTTCTGAAACTTTAGCTAAGCAAATTCCCTTGATCATGAATTTTCCTTGCATCTAAGCGAAAGAAGTCCAGACACTTTATTAAACATGCAGGAGGTTGCATTGGAAGTGGAATCAAACATTTTAGCTTCAAATAGGTTCAAAGAACATTCAGATCATCAAATATATGATTGAAAAGGTAAAAAGGAGGTTATTCCACTAGCTTCTACATCAAAGACAACGGATAACAAAATATATGAGATGGAAAAGTTAGTAAAAATTTTAACAGGAAAACTAAATAAGTTGGAGTTAGAAAAGAATTCAAGTAAGCCTGCACAAGAAGGAGAAAGGAACCCTAATAAATTTAGGCACGAATTTTCTCCTAGATTTATCCCTAGAGAATGAAGAAACAATGACATTCAGACGAAAAGAAGAGAGAATGAAGATCAGAGAGTTCCTCCTCCACTCCAAAATAATGTGGTTGATGAAATAGAGGAAGGTGAGGTTTCCTAGTATGAAGATTCAAATTAGGATTTAAATTACTTTCGGGAATTATCATCAAAGGGTTTCCTAATTGAACATGACTATTTAAACTCTGAGTTTTTCGATGCAAATATTTACCAAACAGAAAGTGATTTGGGTCCTGAAGTTTCAGCTAATATATGTCAATCTAAACCTAAGAGGTCTATTAACTTGAGGTCTGGTCCAAAGCATGTTTCGTAGATTCCTAAAAAGAAAACAACTTCTCCTCCTAAACAGTCATGTAATCAAACACAGGAAAAGAGACCTAATCACGGTGACCAAGACAAGGATATAGAGATTGAAGAAGTGAACAAGATTGTGAAAACTTTAATTTTAAGAACAAATTATGTAAGAACGGGATTCTAGTACCATTTACTAAATTGATGAAGAATCCCTGTTATAGAAACCCTTCTCTTAAAATGATAGGTTCACCTACGAATCAGATACCTTCATATACTATGAATCTCTAAGAAAAACATCCTTAAATCTTTATTGGTTCTTCCCTAGCTGATAAGACTGAAAATGATTCAAATTCTAGTTCTCCACCTTTTTATATAACTCTGACTATTCATGATCAAATGATTGACAACTGTTTATTGGATTCTGGAGCTTCTCACAATTTGATTCCTAAAGCAGTCATGTAAGCTCTTGTTTTGAGTATCACAAAACCATATCATGACTTATATGCATTTGATTCGAGAGCTGTTAAATTCCTAGGAGTGATTAAGGATGTAGTGGTAAATTTGACTCAATTACCCATGAAAAGTGTCATTATGGATGTGGTGGTTGTTGATATCACTCTTAATTTTGGAATGTTACTTTCAAGGTCTTGGGAAAAAAAAATAGGTGGTGCATTACAAATGGATTTAACATATGCAACCATTCCTAATTTTGAAGGAGAAAATAGGAGACTGTATAGGGAATTACAATATGCTTATATTGTCACAGATGATAAGAACCCAACAAATCATCCACTTTATGCCGTAGAAAAATATTTGGGGTCTTGTATGCTACATTTCAGTGATGAAAATACAAATGTCATGTTACACGTAGAAAAGGAAAAACCAATCAAACGTATTGTGGAAAAAAATATGAGTTATGGAAAATGTATTTTGATGGCTCCTCATCCAAGGAAGGAGCAAGAGCTGGCATTGTTTTGATTTCTCCTGGTGGAGAGATGATTAGTTTGATGTATAAGTTGGAATTTATGACTAAAAATAACACAACAAAGTATGAGGCATTAATACTTTAGTTAAGGGCTGCAAAGGACCTGGGCATTCAATAGATTTCTATTTGTGGTGACTCTAAATTAGTTGTCCAACAAGTGAGGGACAAATATCAAGTAAAACATGATTTGTTGAAGGTATAAAAAAATGAGGTGTGGGATATGATTTATAATTACTTTATAGAATTTAATATTTCCTTCATTCCCAAGGATCGTAATCAAATAGCTCATTCAGTTTCTTTGGTAGTGTTGACGGGCGTATTTTACTAAGCCCGCAACGGGGGAAAACGACCCAGTCTGGGACCCTTAGAACAGGCTCCAAGCTGTTTGGAATAGTCACTCCCGACAGGTTTAAAGGCTCTGTTGGCCTGGGGATCCTAGAAAACTAATGGTTACAATTAATGCTACTGATAGTTAGTGTCGATCCTATACTTATAATTACAAAGATTAATCCAAGTTATATATTACAAGAATCAGAAACTGTTAAGTAAAAATCACTCAAAACAATTAACCCTAAATACATGAATAGAATGTAGACCTAGACAAAGTTCGTATCCTACAAAGTCATGTTATAATTATATACACATGTACAGTAATTACACAAAAGATAATTTGAATGTAATTAATAAAAAGATTTGACTTAACACGGTTTTTCAGATAGTACAAAAATCAGAAAATAAATAAAATATAATTCTGATCTAATACCTATCCTGATCAGGAGCAATAATTAAATTAACCCTGTAGTCAACTGATGTCGATAAAGCTACTGCATGTAAATCTTTGGGGATATTTGAAGACATTCAAACATTACACAACCATACAGAAACCACTACACATTATGTAACAATAATATCAGTTATTGTTTACAGAACATGATATACCAACACAATCAATAACAGGAACAGCCGATACATTATACATAATACTTGCACTGTAGCTAGGGTTTTCACCCTAGCTTGTGCTGATGAGCACCTACTAAGGAATCTGGAATCCTTAGTAGCAGTTCGATTAAACAAAAAGTAAACTGGAAA
>LPNX010111979.1:0-124050 GCA_001517045.1 Pseudotsuga menziesii
GGAGGAATTGCGGGAAGTTAGTACATCCCGTAGTCTAAGCAAAAATCCTAGTTAAAATGCCTAAAAAATTACAAAACTCAATTTATTAATAAGCAAATGAAATAATACCTTTTTAACCATGGTTTATAGATGGACTTTAAAGCTTTCTAGTCAAAATGGAGGTTTTATGAAGGAAATGAGGGTTATATAAGAGGCAAAAAGGGGTCAAAAACAGTGCCCAACAGTTGGCACCTTCATTTTTAAAAGCAAGGGTGCCTTGGTTTTTGTAGAAAAGTTGCTGGAAAATATGGATTTTATGCAAGAACCAAATGTGAATTACGACCCCCACCAAGTGATCTCATTGAGAAAACAAGCTAACAGGAATAAGCCATTTGAACATCAAGCTGTTGAGGGGTTAGCTGAAATTGCTAATTTACTGCAGTTTACTGACGAGTCAAAGTCCGATGAAGAGACACATCCTGCACCTGGTACATCAATCCAAATCATAGAGGGTGTTAGTGTTGCGGTTAAGAGGAGTTTGTCCGATGCTGAGAGTATGGAAGTGGATGAAGAGGCGTCCCATAAAAAGGCAAGGCTGCTCGGAGGAGGTGAGACTGTAGATGAAGAAGTGTCTGATGTTTTCAAAAAAGATGCCTTAGTCCTTGTGAAGACCGTGCAAGTCAATCAATTCTCCTTTAAAGGTTTAGAATGTGGTGTAGACAGTCCAGAACCCAACCCCTTATTTAAGTAAAGAGAAGAGCTCAAGGCGAGCTACATGGAAAAGAGGAAGCAGTCCCTAGAGGAAACGAGAAGTCTGCTCCCGAGGGTAAGAAACTTGTACAATTCAAAAACATCTCTAGTTTCGGCTAGAGATGCTGAGACAAATACTTTTAAGATGGCCATAGTGAATGACAAGAGGATGTCTGAGATAGAAGTCAGGCTGGCCAAAATCAGCACCCCAGACAAGATTCAGCTGCATAAACAAACCAGTGACATCCTCTACTCAGATTTACTGCAGGCCATGGTGAGGATAAAAAAATTACAGGTGTTGGTAGACAAATTGGAAGTCTAGTTAAAGCATGAGAAAGTGGAAAATAAGGCAAATGTTATTTAGATCAGAAAACTGCACGCGGACATTGCTAGCTCAGACAATACCCAGGCTGTCAAGAAGTTGCTGGAAGAGAAAGATAATGCGCTCCAGGTTTTGAAGAAGAAGTTGAAGATACCAAGCTCAGAACATGTCCAATCAGCTGAATTGCTAGCTCTCCAGGAGGAGAAAGATAAAATCCATCAGGAGATGATGGAATACAAAGGAAAGGCTGGAGAGCTGCAAGAGGAAAAGGATAGGTGGGAGACCGAGAGGGAGGAGCTGCTATCCCAAATCTCCGTGATGAAGAAAGATCAGACTGAGGAAAAGGAGATTATGGAAGAGCTAATGAGCCAAACCCCTACCGGTGATGACTTATCTATTGTAAGCATCCAGAAGCCATTAGTTGATTTTTCTGCAGATGACCTGTTGGTGTCTATGTCCCAAGTGAGTTTGAAGGAGGAAGCTATTAAGGAGTTGAAAGCCGAGAATGAAAAAGTAAAGGCCGAATTAACCAAGATAAGTGAAAGTAGAAAACATATCTTGTAGGACAAGAGTCAATTACAGAAAAAGCTCGAAGAGCTAAAAGAAAAATGCATTGGGAAAGGCCCTCTTTAGGGGGCGAAACATATTATTTGGGATACCCTGACTATAGAGATTACCAAGTTCCGGCATTACTTGAGTTTTATTGATGATTTGTGTATACTGACAGAGTCGGCCCAACAAAGACTGAAACTGGTGAATGAACACATGGCAAGAAGACCCCTCACTACAGCTCAGAATACATTAAATTTTCTGAATTCACTGACATACCAAAAGCTGCACGACATGGGCATAAAGGACAGAATATCAATAGTGCTGTCGGCGAAGAAGATCATCCACAAACACCATTTAATGAAGATTGTCCAAGAGAAGTCAGAAGAACTGCTTGTGCAGGTCACTAAGTTCAAACAAGAGTTTAAAGAGTTGTTCGAAGATGGACTGCCATCCTTCTGGGACGAAGAAGGTAGGATGCGCCCGCTTGAACATTATCATCACCTGCTTGTCCGGGCTCGCATGAACCACTCGAAATTTAATAGCTTGGAGAAGAACCTGACAGGGCAAACCATTGTAGACATGTTAACAGAAGATTTCGAAGTCCTATAGAAGTTCGTCGTTATCAGAGCCAGATTGCCCAAGAAATATTATGAAGCATATATGGAGCTCGAGGTAGCTATTCGGGAGATGATGGAGTGTGACACCCCAAGTTCGGAGCAGTGGAAAGCTGTAGAGCGGTTTGGGAAAACAAAGTATATTATTTCCCCCTAGGAACAGGTGTCAGGTGCTCAAGAGCTGATGGGGCAAAGACGTGGAGCTGATGGGGGCAAAGACGTGGAGCTGTTGGGACAAAGACGTGGAACGGTTGGCCGAAAGTTTGTTATGTAGTTGATTTGTACTTAGTGATCTGTTAGGAATGGAGTTGTAACAACCTCCTAGTGGTGTAGGAATTCAGTTACAAACTCTAATTCACGCCGATCATTCTGTTATTGATCTGCTGGGGGCAAACTTATTGTTTTATCTATAAATTTGTATCTTTTTATGAGATGGGGGTTGGAACCCATCAGGTCGTGAATAATTTTGGAGAACATATCTGTTTTTGGAATGACAAAGTAAATGCACGAGAGTTTTGTCAGAGATTCATGTGTTGTTGATATTACAGTCTGTGCTTCTTTCATTTATGTGATTGTACCTTCTTTGTGTAACACTCCATTTTGTTTCTTCCTCGTATCTGGAATATAGCGATAGATGATCAGAATTCATGCGTTCATGCTCTGGTTATCATTTCAGATATTATATGAATTTTTCTGCTAAAGTTGATATAGAACTCATCCTTGTTGATGCTCTGTATTAATGGGTTGTTTCTTCATCTCTTCTGTTCCACCAGAATCAATTTGAATGACTGTGATGATATGATTACCTTGCGTTTGATGAATATCATGTATATGTCTTTGTATTGTATATGACTCCATGCCCAATGGTTATGTTATTGTTTTAGCCAAATACATAAATCTGTGAATGTCATTTTAAATCTGGTCTTGTTAAATCTTTATTGAGAGATCCCTCTCTGGAAGAAAATACCAGTTTCTTCCTAAAGTGGTTTTGCTGTTACCTTGGAGTGTACCTTCTACAACCTGGGTACATTCTGAGTGCTAACAACGGGTTCTACTGTTCACATGGCACAAGCCCCGGCCCTAGTTGCCCTAGACTCGGCCCACTAAAAAACTATTGACGGGCAGATTTTGGATAAGCCCTTCTAGCGAAATTTTAAAAAACCTTTGACAGTTTCATGATTGACGGGCGGATTCACTAATTGAATTTATTTTGCATGTTAAAAAAAAAATTGGTCTTCTATGACGGGTAAAAGGGTCCTTGACGGGCCCTGAAGGCTTCAAATTTGGAGCCTGATTGCCCCATCGTCCTTTTATACAGGTTCTAGGACATGGTTTCATAGCAATGATTGCATTTTTTTATCCGAAAAAAGAGTCACTGAATGTCGATATCTTGCACTCGATACCTCTTGTCTAGTTCATTAATAAACCTGATTTGCATAAACTATTTAGGACTTGGTTAATGTTGTTTCATAAATATTGAGTGGCTAATTTGGTTCTTTCTCCTATTACTTATTCGTCAACGACTATGAGAGCGTAAAAGAATTACCATAACCTAAGTAATGATTTATTTGTTCCTTCTTGGTTTAAGTAGGTGTATAACTACCTATGTATTCAAATCTTCTTTTCAACATGTTACTTAATAGAGATTGTATTTTATCAAATGAATATGCATGATTTTATCATTTGTAACTCCATATTGATAGTCGATGATCAGGTTATATTAAGAGTATGTCTTCCTATTCTTTATATAATATGATAACTACACCTTTGGGAACCTTATAACCTCGTTCCCAATGGGAATATAATGAGTTCAACTTACTTATTCATAATTCAATTGTAGAAATATTTAGATCAAAGATGTAACTTGTTCTTCCTACTTGCATGTTTACTATTTGTGGATGTTTTAGTATAAATATTTATTTTGTATATATATATTTATAATGATATTTACAAGCTTTCTTAGGTGAAATTTTAGTTCCTTTCTTGTAGCTTGCTTAACTAAAATTTCTATTCCTACTAGCCATCATTTACTCTAATTGCCCCGTTTGTTAGCGAATAACAAATAGGTTCTTATTTTTCAAAATTAACATAACTATAGACATGATTAGGCAACAATGATATCTAGAAAACATATAATATTACAATAGTCCTTCATGAATTGGACCAACAAAATTAAATATTCTTGAGTAATTGTTAGGTTTAAATAATTTAAAACAATGCATCCATGAACATTATTATTCTAAGGATTCCTGGATTTGATAATAATACAATGAATCACAGTTAGACTAATGCCACAAGATAATATAATAAATAACCAGTAGAGTATAACATTTAGGACAATGTTGTTGTAACGTACATAAATTAAATGATTTCTAGGAATTTAGATAAACAATACATTTATTCTCAAATGAATCTTATGCAACGGAAAATAAGATTTTAGTACATAATAAAAATAATCACAAGATACATATTTGGTCTGCAATAGTGTTGTGGAATAATAGTTGGAATGGCCATGTACCACCTAGTCGTAGACCTTGAGCAACCAAAACTTACTTGCTCAAGTCACCCCAAGCATGTAAGATAATGATGTTTTGCAATTACATTGTCTCGGGTTTTATAAGCCATTTGCACCTTTTCAATATAAGTCAAATCTTTTAACTTTTCATAATTATTTAATTATTTATTTCTTATTTTACTAATTATTGATTATTAATATTAATTTATATTAATATTAATAATTAATGCTGATTTATATCATTTTTTATATATAACATTGCCTTCCCCTTAGAGAAGCTTTGTGCTCAAAGCTTAGAGAAGACAAGGCTTACATCTAATTTTTTTCTTGAACCATCATCTCTAGATTCTTTCTTTTAGTATTTGCATGAAATGAGACAATATGAGTTACAAATTCCAAAGAAGAAATGTCACATCGTCGTTGATGTGGTCCATCCGAGATCTATCTTCATCGAGGCTATTTGGTGGATTTGTGGGGTGGTTCTTCTCGTTTGTTGCTTAGTATGTTGATTTGATGTTCTTGCTTGTATGGCAACATAACTCTTCTGTGTATGTTCATTTTGACCCCGTCGTTGGTCAAAATGAGGTTTATAATTGGGGTGTCGATAAAGAGTTTTGTTGTTTGTTTTTTTGCTAGATTGACTTCCTTTTGAACTATGATGTAGACTGAATTTGTGTTTATTTCTTCTTCCTCAACTTGAATTTGTTTTCCGGAAAGTCTGAATGCTTCCTTATGGATTTGTGCTACTTTTTTTTCTCCAATAGATTGTTATTACTCTGAATCTTCTCGAACCTGTCGTCTTATGACTTTTGTCCTCTTTTAACTTCTCCATTTGTTCCTCTAGTTCTTGATTAAGATTTCTTAGGCATTGGTTTTCTTCCTTCGAGGTCTTCATTGGAAAGTTCTGTCTTCCAATTATGTTTCAGCTTCTTGATTTTCGTAAGTATTGTGTTGTTATGAATTCTTACTTGAAATAGTTCTTCGATATTGCTTTCTAAATTGTCATTGATTTTCTTATTTTTCAGCTTGTGCATTTTCTTAATGTCGTCATACTTCTGCTGGAGTTTTTTGTTGTTGTTGCTAATGTTGACATATCTTTGAATCTTGATCTTCTAGCTTCTTCCAGGCTTGCGTCAGTTCACTATCTTTGTCCTTGATGAGGTTGCTTAAATGCTTTATGTATTCTTCAAAGTCGTTATCGCTTCTGAACGATGACTTTTAGTCAATCTTTGACTTTTTGATCTGGTCTTCTAGGTTTTGATTATGACTTTCCAAATGTGATATGTTTTCATTCTTATCTGATATCATTTTTTTGAAACCTTCATTATTTTTTTCCAATATTTGCTTTTGCATTTCTAAGGTATGATTCATTTGCTCTTGAATTATGTTAACCAAATTCTGTTTACCCATCTCGCATTGTAGATAATTATTGGTAGCTTTGTAATGTTCTAATTGAGCTAAAACTGCTTGTAACTATGATTGTAATTCTGCTTTTGTAATCACCACTCCTTGCTATTAAGACTTTTCATTGTAGTTTTCTATTCTCCCAATTTGTTCTTTGGAGAAAAATTATTCTTTGACTTGGTCCTTTGTTCGAGTCTTCCTTTGACCGAGTCTTCTTTCACGAGTCTTCCTTTGATCGACTTCTTGGAGGATAGATAGTCTTCCTTTGACTACTTCTACGTTTGACATGGAGTGGCGACTGCTGGATGGCATCGTGCTGAATAGCGTGGATGGAGAGCGGTGAGAGGAATAGCGTGTGGATGGCAGCGTATGGGATACAACGCATGGATGGCGGCGGTGGAGAAGTGGCGATTGGGAGGAGGAGGCGCATAAGTGTCGGGATAGTATGTGAGCGCGGGTGTAAGTGGAGTAGTGGTGTGGAGGTGTAGGAAAGGGGACGCGACCCAAAGAGAGGTGGGAGAACTGTGGGGGGAGCAGCAGAGCAGTGGATGGAGCACACATAGGAAGGAGGGGAGGAGGAATGGGGTCTACATGGAGGGGTTGCCGTGTGGAAATGAGGATAGAGAGAAATGAGTGCAGAGAGCAGTGAGGGATCAACACAAAGGGTGCTGCGAGGGAGATGGTGCAGGTGGAAGTGAGGGCGTGTGGAAATTGTGGTGAAGTTGGAGTGGTGAGAAGCAAGGTGTGGAGAAGGATGCGATGGTAGGATGTAAGGTCACCGGGGAAAAGACTGTGAGTAGGTGAGCAACATGGATCATGGTGATGGGATGGAGAGAGTATGCAAGCGATGGAGTTGGAGTCATGAATGATGGAGGAGATGGGATGCGTGGAGAATATGGTGAGATGGAGCAGGTGGCTGAGCGTGAGGTGGAAGACTAGAGCGCGGGACTGGTGAAAACTGCGGCGGATGGAAGGGTGGTGGGAGAGAAGCGATGTGGAAGTGCGTGAGAGGATGGAGGAGCAATGACCCAGGAGAAAGAGGTAGGGACGTGCAGGAAGCGAAAGGGATTGGGATTAGTGGCATGCAACGTGGAGGAGTCACGATGAGTGGTGAGCAGAGAGGCGTATATGGGGAAACACAGTTAGCATGATGCTGGTAGGTGAGTGGAGTGGTGTTAAGGTCACAAACCTCCAAGTTCAGAGAAACTCTGAAAATGACCTACAAAGTCTGAAAATTTTGGCCCAAGGCCGGATCAACTAACAAGGGTGTGATACCATCAAACAGTAAAAAGCTGTTTCTTACAAAAATAACCAACATAAATAAGCCAAGTAATTCATGAATGGATAAATAACATAATATATATAATTGATAAAGATAATGATGTTTTACAATTACATTGCCGCAGGTTTTATAAGCCATTTTGCACCTTTTCAATATAAGTCATGTATTTTGGATTTTCATAATAATTTAAGTATTTATTTCTTATTTTACTAATTATAACTGATTAATATTAATTTATATTAATATTAATAATCATTTTTTATATAACAATTATCCCCTATATTTTAGTGTGTTAGTTCAAGATATTATCCTCGTGACACTTATTTTCACTTCCATTGGTTGGTAGATTTATTTTCCCAACTCATGGAATCATAGTCATCGCTATTCATGGCTAACTGTTGTTTTTAGTCATTAAAAATGTTTAGAAATTGTTTCTTACATATGTCATTTCCCAAGGACAAGTGGAAAGAACACATCTTGCACACATTTCAAATTTACAATAACATAATATTATTGTCTAATACATAATCGAAATTTTATCTAAGTCAAAATAATTAATTAACTTGGGGGTATTAAATCCTTCCCCCCTTAAAATTAACACCTCCCTCAGTGTTTTCTCCTGATAGCTTTAGATCTGGAACAAAGATGCATATGTGTTTCTAATCACATCCTCCATCTCCCAAGTAGCCTCCTTAGAGATAAAGTGCTACCATTGTAATTTTACTTGAGCAATAACTCGATTTTGTGGTGTGGTTTCCCTCCTGTTAAGATTGGAAAGTGGTTCTTCCTATAACTATCCTTTTGGTTTTACCCAAATCACATTCCAATCAATCACATGAGTAGAATCATGATATATTTATTTAATAATGAAACATGAAAAACATTATGGACTTTCATACTAGTTGGTAATGCCAATTGATAGGCCACTAGCGAAATCCTAGCTAACACCTCAAATGGTCCACAAAACCTTGGTGCTAAATTAGAACAACTATGCCAATCTCAAAGTGTTCCTTTTTTGTCTAACTTTTAAATTATCATGGTCTCCCACATTGAATTCCTTACTCATTCTTTTATGATCTTTATAAATCTTCTGTTGGTCTTGAGAAACCTTTAAATCTTGCCTTATCTGGAGCACAACCTATGCCATTTCCTGAAGTAAATATCATCCCAATAACATTTTTTTGACTAGGTTGTCCTAGCTGATAGGTGTGAGTACACTTCTTTTCATATAAGAATTCAAAAGGACTCATCTTAGCTAAAGCATGATACCCATTATTGTAGGAAAATTCAACTATATGCAAATAATCCTCCCACTTCGTAGGCCTTTCCATCACGTACAAGCGAAGCATGTCTTCCAACACTTGTTTAGTTTGTTTTTTCTGTTCATGCATTTGTGGGTGGTAAGTAGAACTGAAATTTAGTTGAGTGTCCAATCCTTCAAATAGTGCCTTTCAAAATTTGGAAGTAAACTTCACATCTTTGTCAGAGATTTCCACTTTCAGAATCCCACGCAACCTAATAATTTCCTCCATAAAAATATCAACAATATTAATAGTTTTGAAAGCAGATTTTACAAGAATAAAATGAGTTATTTTGTTGAGTTTGTTATCTCCCAAGATAATTTATTTTCGTATGAAGAATTTAATTCACGCAATGAGGAATATGAATGTCACTAACAATTTTGAAAGCCTCTATTTTTTATGCAAATTTCGTAAAGTTGTAGCTTCAGTGGCTTAGGCGACGATTAGAACATCTCATTAGCCATCGAAAGATGGAAGATAAATAACAGGTGGAAGACCCCTTTGGCGTTAAGGCGTATTGCTAAACTTTTTACTGCCATTGGAACATTTTTAAACAGTGATCGGAGAAGATAGTGGCTAAAAGTTCCGCCACTGTGAAGAATAGAGGGATTAAAAGTTCCGATGGTAAGAAGTTTTGAGTTCCGATCGCCGACGTTGCGGAGTCTTAGTTCACTGCGGAGCCGCAACGACGGAAGAAAGACAGACTATGGGTTCTGCGAGCAGATGAAAAATTCGACGTCAGAACTTGAAAGCACTAACCATCGGCAAGATAGTTCAAGGAGGAGCCGCAACGATGGAAGAAAAACAGACTAAGGCTTTCGCTAAATGAAAAAGCTTCCGATAGCGCGACAATAGAAGATCATCAGTGATCAGAAGACATATAGACTATGGATCAATGAGTTCACAACGAAGCTCCTTTGCAGTGTCGGCGACACAAAGGACTAAATCTCTGATTCCAACATCATCAATCAACTTCCGGCAGGGGTAAATTTAGTTCATTCCACCTCTGAAACAACGGCAGTGCTCCAGTCTAGGGCGTCGATGTGCTAGAAGACAAAACTTCTGATTAGCAACAGCGACGATAAGGTAGAGAATCTGGCTGATTAAACATTGAGACTTGGAGCCCCGAAACTGCAGAAACATTGAAATTTGGAGCGCCGAAACAACGGTAGCATTGAGACTTGGAGCATCGATGAGATAAAAGAAAAAGCCCCCGATCGACGACTGCAGCGATAAGATAGAAAATCTAGTGGATTAAACAAGAAACAAAACTTCAATTAAACGCCGATACACTGGCTGTTGGCGGCAATTTCATACTGAACCAGCAGTGGGGATGATCAGTGACCACTTCAATCATTAAAAGATCGCTCAGTAAACTAGATCTTCACAATAGATAAACAAATAGTTAGCAAGGGTTTGACGCCCTAATCTGGAAAAACTATCACTTTCAATTATTTTTGGTGTAAACAGATCAGATTTTCAGGAAGGCTATAAATCCCATGATTAATTTATTAATAAGGGTTCGACTTCGAAGATTTATAATCCCATTCCATTATCAAGCGTCTCATCTGGTTTATTCTAAATATAAGCTCTTTTGTTGTGATTTGTTCAACCATCTCTTTCTTTACTGTGTTTATTGCCTGAATGTGCATTTAGGTCATTTTCAGATTTATTAAAAAGCCGATAGCTATCATCCTATTGGTTATTTAGTGATATTTGATTTATAAATACCATCCTTAGCAGGATTTATCCATTTATATGCATGTGTTATGTGTGTAAGTTTGCCAGCCTGGTGAGTTCTCCATCCCTGCACCTTTTTGTCAAACTATTGAACAAGTTGTAACTAAAAGCCTTGTAGGTGAGTGAGCTTCATGGATGTCTTGAGAGTGAGAGGTTATATAGGTTATCCGGCTTGATCCATATCAGAAAACCCATAAAAATAGTTTAAGTTACCAGGCATCCTCGAGCTACAACCTAGAGGAGTTTCCTGGAGTGATAACAAAGTGGCGTCATTTCCGGGGAGAGGAGATTGAAGCTCAGCTTCCCCGGGAGATGACATAGATCCATGCTTTGATGATAGACAAGGCTTGGACATTATTACGGTTTTAATCATCTATTTGGCGAATCCATTGATATAAGGTGGCTTCAAGAAGACCAAGTACCAGAGCAAACCCAAAGGGGCCACCAGCAACACCCGTTTCAGATCTAGAAGAAATATTGAGGAAAACTAGGGCTTTACTAAGACAGACCAGCAGTGCTGCACAAAACGCTACATCAGGTATTTCAAGAAATCTTTTTGCTCTTATTTCTTCTGCTGAAACTCTTAATTCCCAAAAATTTTTAGATACAACAGAAAAATCTAGGGCTTGGGAATCTTCAAGCACTGCTGCTTGTGAAGATCCAATCCCTGGTGACTCCACTGGGATAAGTATACCATCGCCTTCTCAACAAATATTTTCATCAGTGTTTCCTTCCACATCCCTGTCCATACCCATTTCCAATATGGATACCCCTCAATTGACCAAGATGGAAAGGATCCTGGTAGCTAGGTATGCACCCCTAATTTTGCCAAATCCTCTCGCAGCCATGCCTACCGGGGATTACCTCAAGTATACGCCTAAGTTTACCGGGGAAGGGGATTTCACTGCTGAACAACATCTAGAGGATTTTTATAGCTATGCTGAAAATATAAATATAGAACACGAAGATGTATGGACCAGAGTTTTTGTGCAAAGCCTAGATGGCCAGGCTAGGAAGTGGTTTAAAGAACTGCCTGCTGGGTTAGTGGTAGGCATAGAGGCCCTAGATGACGTTTTCCTTAAGCATAGGGGAGAGATGAGAGACCACCTCTAATATATTAAAGAATTCAACAACCTAAAAAGATAAAATGGTGAGTCTGTCTCCAACTTTACCAAGAGATTCAACAACATGTAGAGCAAGATCCCCACTGAGATTAAGTCCACCGGTACCTCAGCTATGATAACTTATGCAAATGCCTTTGATTCTGACTTCTGCCTACTTCTAAGAGAAAGGAGGTTTGCCTCCTTATCACTCATGCAGGATGCTGCCCTAGAGGTAGAGTCAAACATTTTGACATCTCATAAGGTCAAAGGTAAGGTAGACAGGAGAAAGCAGCTGACAGACTATAGTGGGGCTTCGACATCATAAAACAAGATTGAAAAAATGACCAAACTTTTAGATAACCTGACTGCTGAAATGTCTAAATTGATGGACCAAGGACATTTGCCAGTGAAGGGTAAGGGGCCAATTGACTTTGCTCCTCGAAACCCAAATTTTGTTCCTTATAGAAGAGGAAACCCCCATGTTCAGATTCTCAGAAGGGAGAGAAATCAAGGGGAAGACCAGAGGATACGAGCTCCATTTCAGAATGCTATATTAGAAGAAGATCCATAATTCATTGAAGAAGAAGGAGAAGCTGAAGACAATATCCATTGCATGGAGGATGAGGTGGACTATTCTTTTCTGACACAGGCAGAATATGAAGAAGCCCTGATTGATGAGCAGATCATTGAAGAGGTTGTCTATCAGGCTGATGATCAACGAGGTTACCAACTGAGGTCTAGATTGTTTGCTCCCCTCAAGAAGAATGTTGTACATATTAAGCAACTTGCTGCACCTGCTAGAAAGGTTGCTATTTTACCAAAGAAAGTGGCTGTTCCGTCCAAAGCATTACATAAACCAGCGCCTTCAGCCACACCTGATCAAGTCCAACTCAAACCTACAGCTCATGAGGTAAGGTTTCCAGATAGGCTGTATTATTCTTTTAGCCTTGAATTTGAAATTCAAAAGTTGAAAATCCCTTTCCCTTTAATTGAGTTGATGAAGAATGATGCATTTAAAACCTCCATTCTGAATTCCCTTCAGCCGAAGGTGCACCATGACACTGACTTTGTGAACCTGCAAGATGACAAGCCTTTTGTAACCCTGGGCCCCATGATCGAAGACATAAAGGATTCCTGCCCACCATTCTATATATCCTTGAACATCCATGATAAAATCCTCCATAACTGTCTGCTGGATTCAGGAGCCTCTCATAACTTGATGCCAAAGGCTGTGATGGATGAAATCGGCCTCAGCATTACCAGGCCCTACCACGATTTATTCTCCTTTGACTCCAGGAAGGTCAAGTGCTTGGGCCTCATCAAAGACCTTGTTGTAAACTTAACTCAGCTACCTTCAAAAAGCATAATGATGGACATTGTAGTGGCCGATATTCCTCCAAAATTCGGCCTCTTGCTGTCTCGGTCATGGAGCAAAAGATTGGGCGGCACCCTTCAGATGGATCTCACGTATGCCACCATTCCCATGTTCGGAGGGGAGACTAAGAGACTGTACATGGAAAATCAGCTAGCATACATCATAAGCAAGGAGAGCCACTCAGTGAATCACCCGATCTACGCCGTGGACACCGATTTTGGGTCTTGCATCTTGCAAATAGATGATAATCAGAAGACATCCATTCAGCTCACTGAGCCCACTCGTCTGTAGCCAGAAGAAGTCACAACAATGATCTGGACCATGTATTTCGATGGGGCAAGTGCTCAAAACTCAGCAGGCACAGGTATCGTGTTGATCTCCCCATCTAAGGAGAACATTCACTTATCTTATATGCTCGATTTCAAAACCACAAACAACGTAGCCGAATATGAAGCCTTGCTGCTAGGAGTTAAAGCGGCCAAGGAGATGGGGATCATGTGCGTGAAGATTTTTGGGGACGCAGACCTCATCATATAGCAGGTCAACAACAATTTTCAGACGAAAAATATCAGATTGAAGGCCTACAGGGACGAGGTATGGAAACTCAGAGACTCCTTTATGTTTTTTGAATTGTCATATATTTTTAGGTATTCGAATCACCTGGCTGATTCCCTAGACGTCTCTGCAAGTCTATTTGTTTCTCCTTTACCCCCTAAGCTCAGCTATGACATTCAGGTCAAATACAGACCCTCTATGCCAGACAATGTAAAATTTTGGAGGGTGTTTGAAAATGATGGGGTGTTTAGTAAATTCCTTCAGTTAGTGGATGAATTATCTGACATACACATAGACCAGGAAAACCTTAACCTGGATAAATCCAAGCAGCTCAAGTTAAAAGATAAAGTGACTGAGCACAATATTTTCCAATTGCCCAGCAACTACATACCCCGAGGTCTAGTACCACTGGAAGAACTATTTGATCACAATGACATCCCTTTCAAGCCTGCCAAAAGGGAGCTAGATCCTGCTATCCAAGAACAAAACATAGGCAACCAGAGCCATCCAAAATTGATAAATCTATCCACTGGGCTGACTGTTGAACAGAAGTCTGAATATTGCAGCTTGATAAAAGAGTTTGCTGATGTCTTTGCATGGGAGTATAGTGACCTAAAAACATATGACACAAGCATCATCTAGCACATGATTCCTTTGGAGAAGGACACCATTCCTTTCAAACAAAAGCTGAGACCCATTAGCCCTCTTCTATTACCAGTGATTGAGAAAGATATCCACAAGCTCCTCAAGGCCAAGATCATAATCCCCCTCAAGTATTCCAAGTGGATTGCAAATCTAGTAGTGGTAAGAAAGAAAAATGGAGAAATCAGGTTGTGTGTGGATTTTAGAAACCTGAACAAGTGTTCCAAAAAAGACAACTATCCACTGCCCAAGATGGAACATCTACTGCAGAGAGTCTCAGGGTCTAGGGTCATGTCCTTCCTTGATGGCTCCTCTGGATACAACCAAGTTGCTGTGCACCCAGATGACCAAAAGAAGACTGCCTTTACCACCCCCTGGGGCACCTTCATGTATGCTAAAATGCCATTTGGGCTAATGAATGTTGGGGCTAATTTTCAGAGAGCTATGGACCTAGATTTTGTAGGGATAAAAGATAAATTTGTGCTGATATATTTGGATGACTTAACAATTGACTCTCACAGCTATCATGACCACTTGCAGCACTAAAGGAAGGTATTTTTGAAGTGCAGAAGGTATGGAATATCACTGAACCCCAAGAAGTCCCAGTTTGCACTCAATGAAGGAAAGCTCCTAGGCCACATAGTCTCAGTAGAAGGTGTAAAGATTGATCCGGTAAGAGTGGAATCAATTCAGCAGCTGTCAATACCAAGGTCAAAAAGAGACATTCAATCCTTTTTAGGCAAGATAAATTTTGTCAGGAGATTCATTCCAAATTTCTCCGAGCTTGTAAAGCACATAAAAGCCATGCTAAAAAAGGATGCAGAGATCAAGTGGACCGACCAGGAAATAAATTATTTTGAAGACATTAAGAAAGCCATTATGGAGGCCCCAACCTTGATTAGTCCCGACTACACCAAGGGTTTTTACATTTTCTCTTTTGCATCTTATGACACAGTGGCAGCTGTACTATTACAAAAGAATGATGAAGGTCTTGATCATCCAATTGCTTTCTTCAGTAGAACCTTGAGAGATGTTGAGCTGAAGTATGAACCAATTGAGAAGCAGTCTTATGCTCTCATAAAATCTTTGAAGACTTTCAGAATCTACATTCTCCATGCAAAGATCATTGCATATGTCCCTTCAGCTGCTGTGAAGGATGTGTTGACTCAACCTGACATTGATGGGAAGAGAGCTAAGTGGATTTCCAAACTCATTGAGTTTGATGTAGAGGTGAAACCCACCAAGCTGGTAAAGGGATTAGGTCTGGCCAAACTCATGGCCAAAGAAAACTGTGAACTGATGGGAATAAATTTCACATGTGTCAGATCAGCAAAGGTGCAGACTATGGTAGAAACTGAAACAGAAGTAAATCAAGATCAGGATAACAGTCCACCAGTAGTTGAGAACATATCTTGATGTGAGTGGTACTCAGGTATTATTCAATTTTTGCTTAAATTAGAAGTTTCTCCTGATCTCACTCCAAACCAAGCACGAGCCCTTAAGTTGAAATCTGTTAAGTTTTGAATAATGGACAAACTGCTGCACTGGAGGGATCAGTCTGGGATTTTGTTAAGGTGTCTAGATAAAGAGGAAGAAGAGAAAGTCATGCATCACTTTCATTCCAGTACATGTGGAGGCCACCACTACTAGAAAACCACAGCCCACAAGATCTTAAAAGCAGGATACTATTCAACAGGTTTGGTTTGATACTATTCATGAGATTTTTATATGAGAACATCTTCAACAGGTTTGGTTTTCCAGTAAGGTTAGTGACTGATAATGCACCAGCTTTTAAGGCTGGGGCATTAGTTAAAATGTGTGAATCAATGGGTATCCAACTAGTGCACTCCACATCCTATTACCCCCCACGGGGACTTCACTTAGTGAACATCTCACATAGCACGTGCAATCGTGGGATATTAAAGAATACCCTTAATTTCCATAGATATTGACCCGAACTCTTTTTGTTGAAACCCCCTCCCAATACTTAAAACCTCCTCCCCACCCCTTTTTATACCTCAATCCTTATAAACCACCCTACCCACCCCCACCTTAAACCCCTCATGCCCCCAATACCTGCAATATATTGGTTCAATTTTTAATAATTTTAAAACCCACAATATGAACTAACGTGATAGGATATTGGTCAACAAGTGAAGCCCCCGTGTTACCCCCAAGGCAATGGCCTGGCTGAGTCATCCAACAAAAGCTTAGTCAGAATCATCAGGAAATTGCTAGAGACAAATCAGAAAAGCTGGGATTCAAAACTTAAGTTTTCTTTATAGGTTGATAGGGTAACAGACAAAATATCCATAGGGACTTCTCCATTCAAGTTAGTTTATGGCACTGAGGCCATCTTTCCTATCCAACTCATCCTTCCAATGGAAAAGTTCTTTCAGGAAGAGGAAGATGAACCAAATGATATGATGAGAAGGATGATGGATTTGGTGGAGTTACAGCAGATCAGGGAGCAAGCTGTAGGAAAATTAGAGGCTCATCAATAGAGGATAAAGGGAATTTTTGACAAAAGAGCAAAGGCAAACAACTTCCATGTCGGAGATTGGGTCCTCAAGTGGGATGCTGTGAGACATGACAAGGGGAAACGTGGAAAATTTGACTCTTTATGGATTGGCCCTTTTGTTATAGACCAGGTATATAAAAATAACACCTTCAAATTGCAGAATCTGGAAGGTGAAGAGGTATTCGATGGCCCAGTAAATGGGCGGTTCCTAAAACTCTGTTTTATTTGAGGCTCTGAGGCCTTATGATTGTAAATTAGTAGATAGTAGGTTGTTTTGCTTTCAGAATAAGACTCCATTCCCAATGGAACAATAAAGAATAGTGTTAAGTTACTTAGTTGCTTTTAGGGAAAGGCATTTTGGTCTGGGGTTCTTGGGACCTTACTGGGAGGTTCCCATCCCCAAGTAGGAGCCAGAAGTTATCTCCCAATATAATTTATTTTCGTATGAAGAATTTAATTCACGCAATGAGGAATATGAATGTCACTAACAGTTTTGAAAGCCTCTATTTTTTATGCAAATTTCACAAAGTTGTAGCTTCGGTGCCTTGGGTGAGGATCAGAACATCTCATTAGACATCGAAAGATTGAAGATAAATAACAGGTGGAAGACCCCTTTGGTGGTAAGGCGTATTGATAAACTTTTTACTGCCATCGGAACATTCTTAAACAGTGATCGGAGAAGATAGTGGCTAAAAGTTCTGCCACTGCGGAGAATAAAGGGATTAAAAGCTCCGATTGTAAGAAGTTTTAAGTTCTGATCGTCGACGTTGCGGAGCCTTAGTTCACTGCGGAGCCGCAACGGCGGAATAAAGACAGACTACGAGTTTTGCAAGCAGATGAAAACTTCAGTGTCAGAACTTGAAAGCACTAACCATCGACAAGATAGTTCAAGGGGGAGCCGCAACGGTGGAAGAAAAACAGATTAAGGCTTCCACTAAATGAAAAAGCTTCCGATAGCACGACAATAGAAGATCATCAACGATCGGAAGACATATAGACTACGGATCGGTGATTTCACAACAAAGCTACTCTGTAGTGTCGACGGCACAGAGGACTAAAGCTTCGATTCCAACATCATCAATCAACTTCCGACAGTGGTAAATTTAGTTCGTTCCACCTTCGAAACAGCGGCAATGCTTCGGTCTAGGGCGCCGATGTGCTAGAAGACATAACTTTCGATCAGCGACCGCGGCGGTAAGGTAGAGAATCTGGCGGATTAAACATTGAGACTTGGAGAGCGAAACTACGGAAACACTGAGATTTGGAGCATCGAAACAGTGGTAGCGTTGAGACTTGGAGCACCGATGAGATAAAAGAAAAATCCCCCGATCGACGACTGCGGTGACAAGATAGAAAATCCATCGGATTAAACAAGAAAAAGCACTTCAGTTAAATGCTGATACACTAGTTGTTGGCGGCAATTTCATATTGAACCAGCAGTGGGGATGATCAGCGACCACTTCAGTCATTAAAAGATCGCTCAATAAACTAGATCTTCATAGTAGATAGACAAATAGTTAGCAAGGTTTTGAATCCCTAATCTGGAAAAACTATCACTTTCAATTATTTTTGGTGTAAACAGATCGGATTTTCAGGATCTCTAATTTTTGTAGAAGGCTATAAAGCCCATGATTAATTTATTAATAAGGGTTCAACTCTGGGGATTTATAAGCTCGTTCCATTATCAAGCGTCTCATCTGGTTTATTCTAAATGAAATCTCTTTTGTTGTGATTTGTTCAGCGATCTCTTTATTTACTGTGTTTATTGCCTGAATGTGCATTTAGGTCATTTTCAGATTTATTAAAAAGCCGATAGTTGTCATCCTATTGGTTATTTAGTGATATTTGATTTATAAATACCATCCTCAGCAGGATTTATCCATTTATATGCATGTGTTATGTGTGTAAGTCTGCCAGCCTGGTGAGTTCTCCATCCCTGCACCTTTTTGTCAAACTACTGAACAAGTTGTAACTAAAATCCTTGTAACTGAGTGACCTTCATGCATGTCTTGAGAGTGAGAGGTTATATAGGTTATCTGGCTTGATCCATACCAGGAAACCCTTAAAAATAGTTTAAGTTACCAGGCATCCTCGAGCCACAACCTAGAGGAGTTTCCTGGAGTGATAACAGAGTTTACCTACAACTACCATTATAGAATCACGATGCCTTTTAGTACTAGTTAAACCTATGATAAGATCTAGTGAAATAATTTTCCATTTCCATTATTGAATGGGTATTTGTTCTAGTAGTCATGTAGGATGTTGATGTTTCACCTTTAACTCTTGGAATTCCAAATTCTTAGTTAAGTATTTTGTTGTTTATGTTTTCATGTTTTCCCAATAAAACAATTTCCTTAAAGTTGTTATCATATTTTTATACCCAGGATGGCCCAAGTAAGGACTCTTATGAACTTCGTTAAGAATCAACAACTTCAAATATATAGAATCTTGTACATAGGTTTTGTTTTTAAATAAGAGGAATCCTTGTTGATCAATGCTGTACTCTATTTCTGCCAGGTCTGCATTGTTGTTCTGTAATTTTCCCTTAATCTTATTGTAATTCTCATAAAATCTAAATGCATATCTGATTCTATTTTTTAAATCAGACTTTGATTCGCATGCTACTAGGGTATGTATTGTGTGAATTTTCCTACTAAGAGCGTCTGCAACTTTTTTTTGTCACCCTTGATGTGCTTAGTTTCAAAGTCATACTTGCTTAGAAAATACAACCACCTAGCTTGATGTGCATTAAGATCCTCTTGGTCAACCGAATATTTCAAACTAATATTGTCAGTCAATAATATAAATATTCTCCATGTTAAGTGATGTCACATTTTTAAATCATGTATAATATCAACTAATTCAATACCGTGAGTTTCATATTTTTTCTCATGATCCTTTAACTTCTAAAATTCATAACATACAACATTTTTATCCTGCAATAATACTCCTCCTATCCCTTCTTTGCTTGCGTCGATACATACAACAAAATATTTATATAGATTTGGAATCTTTAAAATTGGAGCTATTATTAGTAACTCCTTCAGTTTTGGAAGCTTTCTTGACATTTGGTGACCAAAGGGGCTTTTGTCCTTTTTATTTTGTAAAGAAGTTATCAGGTAAGTTAATTTCAAAAATCCTTTAATAAATGTTCCATTAAAACCAATAATATCCATGAAGTATCTTCTATTTTCTACATCTTTTGGCACTGGCCATTCCATAATAGCTTTAACCTCTTTGGATCGACCGCTATCCCATCCTCTAAAATTGTGTGTCCCAAATATTTAACCTATTTTTGATAAAATTTGTACTTTTTGAATTTTGTATATAGCTGATGTTCTTTGACTGTCTGCAACACCATTCCTAAATGATGTTTGTGTTCCTCCTCATTCTTAGAGTAAATCAATATGTCATCAATGAATATTAAAATAAACTTATCCAGATACTTACTAAGCACATAAAGGTTGCAGCTACATTTGTAAGGCCAAAAGGAATAACAACAAATTTGTAATTTCCGTAACAAGTTTGAAATGTTGTTTTGTATATGTATTCATATTTTATTCATATCTACTAGTATCCTGATTGCAAATCTATCTTAGAAAATACCTTAGCTCCTCCGACTTGATCAAATAAATCATTAATCCTAGGAAGCGGGTAAACTGGGATTTTCTAGAGGAAATACATCCTAAAACTCCTTGAGGAATTGATAGTCATCTATAGAGGGTTTATCTTTGTCTATTGATGCATATAATGTCTATATGGTATATAATTTACAACCCTTTCTAGCACAAATTTTCAGCTGCATAGCTGAAATCTATCTTATTGAAACTGCTCTGGGTATTCCCTTTATAGTTTTAGGTTTTCCTTCATTATCTATGCAAGTATATGAATTCTCAAATAATTTTAAAATAAATTTGTGGGCTTCCAACCAACCTATTCCTATTAAAATTTCATAAGACCCTAAATGTAATATTCTTAATTCAACTTTAGTATCTAGACCTTTAATCTCTGGAGAATAATTTTGGATCAAATTTGTTATCTTTATTTTTGTTCGAGTGGATATCTATACTAACCAAGCCTTTGGATGTTTTGTCTTCCTCATTTTACAAGGTTCCACTTTCAAAGGATAAATGTAACTTAAATTTGATTTTGGATATTTAAGTACAAATGCAATTTTATTGGAGATTTTACCTTCAATTTCAACCATGGAATATTGGTGTTCAACTTGTTTTTTCTCTAGTGCAACATATATTTTAGGATTACTTTTTCCAATATCATTTAATATTGTATCCTCTTAAACATAATGCACAACTCTGTTTACATTATTTTTCTATGGACATTTTCTAAGTAAATGTGGCTCAACACATCCCCAACATGTCAAGGGCACTATAACAAATTCATTGGTTTCTTGTTCATAAAACAATTAGAATTGGTTCTTCTTTGATTTGTTTTCTGATTTTTGTAGCTGGTTCCTTAATTCTCTTTAGACATGTTCCTAAAAGGTGGCGGTTGAATCACTTCTTCCCCTGATTAAATTTGTCCTACTAATTGTCCCTCCATACTCGATATTCTCGACCTCTGTTTGTTTTGTTCATAACATAATCTAGATTTGTGTAGTGTCTCTTCTAGTATCATGGGATTATCAAATTCAATCATGTCTTTGTAAAACTAAGGGAAACATCTCAAAAACCATTGCATTTTGACTTTTTTTGTTTTGTTTTTAATGTAGGGTACATTCCTCATTAATTCCTCCATGGACATCTGTCCCAATCTTACTTATAAAATTATTTAGTCCTCCTATCGAAATAACTTTATGATAATTATTGCTTCTTGAAAAGTTTCGATTCTATATTCTTCTCCTTCAATACTTTAACCATGTTTAAATCCTGCAACCATATATTAGCCTTTCCATTCAAAGGATAAATGACCATTCTGGCCTTCATGTTACTCAAATAATCATAGATCTTAAAATACCTAGTCATACCTAGGAGCCAAGATTCTGCTTTAGCTCTTGCCTTTGAATCTTTGTCAAAGGTTAGGGGTCTAATCTTCCTGAACTCCCCCACTAACTAGTCTTGGTGATTCCTTTTCTTTTTAGATGTGGTGTTCCTGACCTCCTACTAACTAGAGTCTTTAGCATCTGATTCTTTCTTGTTATAGGAGTTATCCACCTTATTGGTACTTTCACCTAAAGTTTGAGGTAAGTGATAGTTCTGATGTGTATTACTAGTTTTTTGCCTCTAATTTTATGATATACTGTGTAGTATTATTTCATGTAGCTCATTTTGTTCCTAATATGGTTTCAATAGTTTTTCATTATTTGCCTCATAACTCTTTAGCTCAGTTATCAAACTTCTCATTGTTTCTAAGACTTATGACGGGGTACTTTGCGTATTTCCCTCGTTGAGTTCTACCACTATATTTTCTTTTGGTGTGTGTAGATGATCATTTTGTTACAGATTAGGTTCATTCTCAATGTTTGCTAACATGTCTTCCACTTGATTCTTTGTTTATATATATATTCAAGTTTATTAGTTTTTGTTTAATTGTGGACAACAAGAAGAGTTGTGGATTCCAAGAGTCCCTAAGTGCTATAAAACAACTCTGATATCATATGTAATAAATCTAAATTTCCAAAATTAAAAAAAATACAATTTTTACGCTGCTTATGTATATCAACGTTATCACACTCTAGGCATAGATTACTTCTATGGTTCAATTATATTTGTGTTTACTACTGCTATTCTATGAATTTTATTCCACCATTAGGATGATCTTTAACCTTATATGATATTGCTTAGGCTAGTACCCCTTTGGCACAAGTTCACACTTCTCATGTTGAAGCTTCATGGATTAACGCCATGATCTAAAGGGTTGTAATTCCCCTACTAGTACTGCCTAGACTTTAACTAGGTGGCTACACGATCCCATCACTCATGCAAATAGAATCCCACCATCAGCACTGTCTATATAAATATCACCAAAATTGTTCTTGGATCCTTCTCTACGCACAAGGCACGTCTCAATTCGACTTAGGTAGTATAGAATGGGGTTGCGTTTCATTATTCAGCCCCGTTTCCCATGTAACATCCAAAATTTTTGTGGCATGCTAACATGCCCTAAGCTGGGGCATACTCTTCCCATAAATGAGGCATGTAAAGGTTTTCTCCACATGTCTCCATCACTTTAATGAACTTGCGGTCCTACTCAAGGTTTTCAATATTCATTGCAATTTGGATTTTAATCCTAATGCTTGGCTCCATGCCATGTTTAGGGTAACTAGCATAAAAAAGAGACCTTATTAATGGTGTACAAACATCCCATAGTACTATTGGGATCCACTATGCCTCGTTGTTGAGGGCATGCATGACTTGGACTCTAACTTGGATTGAATACCCAAGATATCTTTTGTTCCAAATTGCTCATGATCCTATGTGACTATGTGCTCTAATTCCTTGGATTCACCACCTATATCAAACACTATCTGATACACTTAAGACTTCGTGGATGTGGAGTTTATCATTCATCAATGCATTTACCTGTCCTAACTCTTAACATCGATTTTATTCACTACTGTAGGGTTTTGTTAAGACTAGGGTTTTTAGTATCCACTTTAGTCATTGCACATGACTGGTTTGGATTACTACTTTGCCTCTCCACCCTTTTTCTTCCCACATAGGGTCTTGTTGTTGTAGGTTTATGGTTCATTGTTTTTATTTTTCTGCATCTCTTTCACAAGGGTAAGGAACCCTACCTTTTGTGTTGTGTCTGTGTGCTTGCGATTGTGTCAATTTTCTTAAGGGGTTGTTTTGATGCTTGATTATTTCATTGATTGGTTCTTATCTAATGATGGGTCCTGTTTTACTCTTGTGAGGAACCCATCATACTTGACCGTTACTCTCTTCCTAGCTCAATAGAATGGTTGCAAAGAGAGGTTCCTCTTTTCGATAGTCATGCTAGATATTCCCTTGGCCATTTGATTGATCCAGGCACTTGAATCTTCTCCAGAGGCAAGGTGCTATGTTTATTCCAATACACGTGTTTTCCCTGTTTTAGAGAGCTATTTATTCATTAAAATTTTGTTGTACTAATATCGCCATTGTTCTCCTTGAAAGGTCTCTGGTGCAACTCGACCATGACTCTATGGATGTTGTCGATTCTAGGTACTTCGGGTTATTTCTTGGTTGACCATGTTTGGGAGATGATGACTACTATTGTTTTTTCTGTCTCCCATTATTTGGTATCTGTCATCAATTCTCGGTCATGGGGAGATCACCTTAGTTCAATTGAATAGTTTTTCTTACGGTCCTGGGTTAATCGAGTAACCATGAACTAGTGGAATCCTGATGTTGTAACCACCATATACACATACTTTGTATTACTAAATTAGTCTCTATTTTAGTAGCAAGGGCTCTATGCCCCATAGAAAATTATTGGTTTATATGTTGTTTCCTTGAGTATTATTGTATTCTTGTCTCTATATCACAATATTTAGAATGGTTTGATTAAACAAATAATGTATTCTGACTTGGCAATGTTGATCAAATTGTTTTTCATGTATTTTCATTTCCTTGTCTAGTGGGAAATTCGGCTTTATGTGAATGAATTAAGTGGTTTATGCTATGCATTTTCATTGTTTATAAATGTATTCCTTTATTAATCTTTCACAGGAACATTTTTTTTATCAATATCAAAGGTTTCAACTTAAGGGGTTATGGCCATTGGCTTTCCCCATCATCCTTTTACACAGGATCCAGGATAGGGTTTTATAGCCACTATTGCATTTTTCGATTAAGTCAAAAGAGTAATCGCATGTCGATGTCTTGACTAGTTCAATAATAAACTAGATTTGTATAAATGGTTTAGGACTTAGTTAATGATGTTTCATAAAGCTTGAGAAGCTAATTTGGTTCTTTCTTCTATAACTTAGCCATTAACGAGTCATTAGGGATTAACTGAGTGTAAAATATTGATCATAACCTAAGTAATTATTTCTACATTCCTTCTTGGTTTAAGTAGGTGTATGACTCATAATAGGCATTAACTATGTTACATCATTTATGGCGAGTCATTGATAGGTAAAACTCGACATTGAGAACCAAAAAACTTGATTGCGAGAACCATGAGATATTTGCACCTAGGGTTTGCAGCTGGCCTTCGTTGCGTCCATGGTCATGGAGGTGGATCCTCTACCCACATCAACAAATGACTTGGCCTTCCAAAATCTGCTTGCAATGCTCTTGAATAAGCCTCGAATAAGGAAATCGACAGTTCATTTTGTCAAAAAAATTGAAGACATCCCCAAAGTCGTGTTTCCATCAAAAACTTTCTGAACATGGATAATTTTAGGGGATATATATAGCCCATGGGCTATGTTAGCACTATGTTTGAAACTTTTTAATTATGGACTTGAAAGGTTTGAAAATGACCCTATTTGATGAAATTTTGTGGAATTTCCTTTCAGGTTATCTGGTTAGCAAGTTCTTTCATCAGGAGCCGTCGAATGGAGAGTGGATTGCGATCTACGATGATATATATTTTTGTAGATTGAAACATGCAGCAACGGAAATAGGGTAAAGTGTATTAAGATTCGACAGTTCAGATTCATGACGATGAAGATCAACGACAGAAAGAGATTTCGTGGAGTGGAGATGCGAGGAAGGACTTAATTTTGAGATTTACGGAGTCCGTTAAATGGGTGTGACATTGGAGGGTCGAGATTGGCACAAGGTAAGATCAACGACCCTAAATCATTCTGTGTGGTGAACCAGCTCAGAGGGAGAAACTTTTTCAAATCGTGAAAAGGGTTAATCAGCGAGAAAATCAAATAGTTGAGATGAAGGCGGAGATAGATTTGCAGTCTAAAACAATTCCGTGGATCAAGCTAGCGTGGAGAAATTAACGATTTAGATCCGCGGAGAGTGGTAGGGGATGCGAAGATCTACGGTCGAAACAAGAGTTTGGGTGGATCAATGGGTGAGAAGCCTTCCATGATCAGAATTTCCTCGAACAATCAGATGAGAAAGGATGGGCGGAATACTAAAGTTCTCAAGGTTGAACGGTCCCGATGAAGGTAGTTTAGAGATTGATGGTTTATATTGATCACCCCAAATCAAGCTGTGCAGTTTGATAGTGTTGATTTTTGGGTATGAAGATTTGGTGTATCAAGGGCTTAGATTGAAAAGATGAACAAATGTATGGTACTGAGTGCATGGAGAAGAGGGAGGGTTATGCAACATAAAAAACTATAAAAACATCTACATGGAGAAGACACCCTCATGTACGATCTGCCTTCCCGACAGTTAATTGATTTCCGCGATGCCATTTGTGATACACCTACAGGATAAATAATCCCCGCGACAGTGCCATCTCGCGCAAAACCAGATATCCGTCGTGTGGCTGGCGAGTGAAATCAGAAGGCTATCATGAAAATCTAAGATGTGGAGTAGTGAATCTGATCGCCACACGTAGCAGGGAAAGCGCGACGAAAGAATTGTTTTGGTATTGTTGTCACAGGAACGAAAACATCCAGTCCATATGCCCTGAAGCGTATGGTCGACCAGGTAAGGTAACACCCGAAATATTTTCGGCCAATATTGAAATGCTGCAGCAGATAAGGCGGCGTGACTAGATCTCTAGCGGGAAAGGAATCCCTCGGCTCATGTGCTTGCTCGTGTCGTCACCAGGCTACTCGACGATGAAATGTGCGAAAATGCTGACAGGTCATCCCCATGTCCAGTTTTCCAATCCTATATAAACACCACCTTTCAGAGCCATTAAGGTGCATAGGATGAGCTAGTGTAGAAGCAAACTCAAGGTATCATTCTACCAAGAGGTTCCAAGGATTCTGATAAATTTGCAATGGCGATCTGGTTCAAGAAGCTTGTTAGTTTGGGTGTGTTGTTGGTTGGTGAGCTTTATTCCATGCTCATTTATCGCCATGGTTTTTCACACCAGGAAAGCGTCAACCATCGAGGAAAGGATGTCAAGCACTTTGAGAAATACACCTATTTTCAGATAGCCATCCCCTCAGCTACGTGGTGCTTGGGCTTTCACTTCCCATGGGTGTCCCTCCAGAACCCCCAGATGTAGTCACTGCCTCCAAAGCCTCGGTACGTGATGACCATGTTTAGCGGTGACCAGTAGGAGCAAATGCTCGTGCTGGAGCATTAGGGGTCAAAAGTATTCATCATAGCTTAAATGCACCCCATTCGCCATATTTTTCTGAGGTGGTGAGCAGTACAAGAATGACAAGCCACTGCAGAGGCTCATTTCTGCCAAAAGCAAGGGGGGAAGCTGTGAAGAAGGCTGAGCACAGAAAGGATATAAAATCCTTTTCCAGCTTTGAGCCCATGCATAAAGGTGCCTTTGAGCATGAAATAAACACAAAGGAAAAGACATGTTGTTGACTCAACAAACGAACAAGTGGTTCAAGCCCAAGCAAAAATGAGCCACTAGAAGCATTCTAAGACGTTGTTTTCATGGCCCGTGAGCTCAGAACTAGAAACATCTTACTGCCATCTGGACCGAGCACACGCATTTGCTCCATGATGTTTGTTTAAATATATGTAAACCGTAGAATAAGTACCATGCTCTAGTTGTTAGTGTTTTGATTATGATTGTAAATAGTTTGAGGTCCTATTTTGAGGATTAGCCTCAGGGGTCTGAAATGTTATAAATTGGCTCCCCACAGAGGGGAGAGGGGTTGGGGTTTTCAAGAGTGAAGAGGCTCTTCATTGTAATGGGTTTTAAGTTTTCAGTAGATGAATGAAATTTGCAGAGGAGGAACGTTAAACCTCTCATGGAAGAGATTCCTGTGCCATATTTTTCTTCAATATGTAATTTCTTTATGTGACTGTTTATCCTGTTTTCCACTCCATTTTGTATATGCTTTCATGTTTGAGCATTAGTGTATATGGGCCAGAATTCACCTTGCATGCTCTAGGTCCATTGCTCAATCGTTTTCAAAACATTTTCTTTTAAATTCTTGCGGAATTCGCCTTAGTTAGGCGCTCTGTTTGATGGGTTGTCTCCTTCTGTGTACTAATCAACCTGCTAATACCTCTAGATTGAGGAAAGGGTGTCTACCTTGCCTCTGTCCATAAACCTTCAGACTTCCTACCTCCTGCAAACTACTTCATACCTGATTGTTGACTCCATTTCCCAATGGTCTCCTCCATGATTGTCCCACCAAACTTTATAAAAACAAACTTGTCCTATTTGTCCCATCAGAAATATGACCTTTTGAGTATCATTGATTGAATATCTTGAGTATGAAAAATATGTAAATAGTGAGAGATCCCTCTCTGACTGTATTAGGTCAGAAATATAGTCTAAAGTGGTTCTAATGTTACCTCGGTATCTACCTTTCCATGACCTGGGTACATTCTGAGCGTTAATAGGCTATATTAAGGGGGTTACAAAAATTTAGTGGGTTATTTTCTTATATGGAAATGTTTTTTTTTTCAGCTAAAATATATTCGCCCATATTTATTAGAAAAAAAATCCAAAATAAATAACCTCGCATATATTAATGAGGAAAATGAAAAAATCTATTTTTCTCCCTAGCAAAATATCCCTCCATTCTATATTTCACCCATAATTTCTAGAGAAAATCTAGTGAAATCACTCTTTCGCCCCCAATTTTCAATAATGGAGGCTACCAAGGGTTATTTCGCCCTCCATTTCCTTGTAATTTATGCATATGGTTGCATTCTCCTATATTTTTAGTCAATTTCATGTGATACCTTCTTTTAGCCCTTGATTTCCAGTTTTGGAGGGAAAATAAAAGGTTATTTTTTACATATAAAGGCTACAATGATTCATGGTTCACCCATATCAGATTACACTAGCAGGGTGAAGGTTCTGGTTGATGTGATTCCACTTTTCATTCTTAGTTTCCTCAACATTTTAATCTCCGCATAACATCTCCATTGTCAAAAGCTCAAGTCTTGAAGGGGCATGCCACACATGCAATTTATTAGAGAATACAAACTCACATCATGCTTTTCATCCAATAATTAACATGGTATTATTTTTATCAAACTTTTTATTCTTTTTATCCACAGTTACAATAGATTATTATATTGTAAAATTACCCTTTATCATGCTTTTTTATCATGGATTCTTTTTTAGGCCTATTGATTTCTGGGGAACTCTTGATTCTTAGGGATCATTCAGTGTTATTAGGGTTTTATTATATCCTAGGAGTATTTATTCTCTGAAAGTGTTATAGAGATCAAAATATATGATTTATTTTATGCTTTGTCAGGTTTAAGCTATCGAATGAAATTTATATGTTGTTAGTGGATGCTACTCTTGATGGAGAGATGCCACATGGATTTTATGTATTCAAACTAAATTTGACCCCGCTGTTTAAAATGTGTTTTTATTAGATCTTTCTCTGCAATTATTATTGGATCTAAGGCCTTAATGAGAGTGTATATATTCAAATTTTATGTCTGTTATTGTTGATGTTTGGGCTATTTGTAATATAAACGAATGCATAATGATTATAATGGCAAGGCTACAATGGAATTTTCATTATTTTGGTTGTCTTCTTATAGAGCTTTCCAAAGCGTACTAGTAGATTATTTTATTTATATTGAGAAGTTCGTGACTGATAGATTTTTTATTTGTATTGTAAAGTTCGTCAATTTTATTTGTGACGTAAATTTGTTGGGTTTGATACTTGTTTTACAATATTTTGTTTTTGTAATAGTTTTAGAAGTAAAATATTTTTTGTGATTTGTTTTTATGTGTAATTTCTATCATCATCCAAAAATAGATTTAGTTATGTATGATAAATATATGATTTAGTTGGAACAAGATACTTCATTTCCATCAGGATTGTATATAATATGTACATGGCATGCTTGACCTGAGATGTAGACATTATGATATTTGATATCTATTCTTTTGCATTCAATTAGGGTGATAAAACAATTTTACCACATTTTGCATGCTTTCAAAAATTTAAAGGACATGGATACAAAAACCTCAATTTATTTGAGAAAAAGTAGTTTTCGATAGAGTAGTTATAATGATATGTGTGATGATGCATTAATGTGCTTTATTCTTGTTAGTTTATGTTATTATTTTCTAATAACCATTCCAAGTTTCTAACTAACTCTAAAAATTCTAAATCAAATGACATAATTCATATTTTGATTATCAACAAAATAAAAGAAAAAATGTCATTTGTATCTATAAACATATACCCCTAGATGACCCACACCCGCCCGCAAGACATGGGACAAAGATAAACCCGGGTGGGACTTGATATTGTGACCTCCTTTACAAAAAGTGACTTCATATCAAGCGACACCAATAATCCACACCCGTTCGCGCACGTTCCTTTTTGGAATTGTTAAATCTAGAAATTTTCAGCAATTTTCTTACCTCTGATTCCAACAAGTTTAGTGTTTTCCCTTTGTATTTTTACCTGCTAAGTTTATTCATATTTTTTTATCAATTTAATTTAATCACTCTTGTGAAAAAAATTAGGTGTATGACTACCTATGTATTTGAATCTTCTTTTCGATACCATGTTACTTAATAGGGTTTGTATTTTGTCAAATGGTTATGCATAATTTTTATCATTTATAAATCCATAGTGATAGTCTCTGATGGGGTTATATTTAAGGTATCTTGTCCTTTTCTTTATATAATATGATAAAGAACCTTATAACCTCTTTCACAATGGCAAAAAAATGGGGTCATCTTGCTGATTTACAATCCAATCTTAGAAATATTTAGACTGAAGATGTAACTTGTTCTTCCTATCTGCATGGTCACTATTTGTGGATGTACTGGTATAAATATGTCTTTCGCATATATATTTATATTGATATTTACATGCTTGTTTACATGAAATTATATTTCCTTTCCTTTAGCTTGCTTAACTACATTTTTTATTACTACTAGTGATCATGTAATCTAAATTGCCCTGTTTGTTAGTGAATAACGAATAGGTTCTTAATTCTCAACATTAACATAGCTATAGACATGATTTGACAATAATGATATCTAGAAAACATATAATATTATGTTTGTCCTTCGTGAATTGGACCAATAGAAGTAAATATCCATGGGTAATTGTTAGGGTTAAATAATTTAAAACAATGCAACCATAAACATTATTATTCTAAGGATTCCTAGATTTGATAATAATACAATGCCTCATAGTTAGACTAATGCCACATGATAATATAATAAATAACTAGTAGCGTATAACATTCATGACACTGTTGTTGTAACATACACAATTAAATGATTTCTAGGAACATATAAGCAATACATTTAATCTCACATGAAACTTATGCAATAGAAAATAACATTTTAGTATATAATAAAAATAATCACAAGATACATATATGGTCTACACCAATATTATGTAACAACAGTTGACATGGCCACGTTCCACCCAAACATAGAACTTGAGAAACCAAAACTTACTTGCTCAAGTCACCCCCAAGCATGTACTATGACTCCATAAGGACAAACATTCTCCCTTTCCCAACTCAAATATCTCTCTTCTATACTCAACAGTATGACAATCAACATAATAAGTTCTCAGATCTCTGACTTAGAAGTTGCCTAACACTCTTTCTAATTCTCACACCCCATAACTTTATTTCCTTGCATACTAGGCAACGTCCTACACCTCACACATGCCAATATATATATTTTTGGTTTCCTAGGTCTTGCAAGAGGCCTTCCCTCTCCTTGGGAAATTCTTCATCCCTATATTTTAGGGTGTTAGTTTAAGATATTAGCCTCTTGACACTTGTTTTCACTTCCCTCGGTTAGTAGGTTTGTGTTCCCCATTCATGGAGTCACAATCATCTCTATTCATGTCCATTCCAACTATTTTTTTTAGTCATTAAAATTGTTTAGGAATTGTCTCTTACATATATCCTTTTCTAAGGACAAGTGGCAAGAACATATCTTGCACACATTTCAACTTTACAATAGCACAATATTATTGTCTAATACATAATCCAAATTTTATCTAAGTAAAAAATAATTAATCAACGTGGGGGATATTACATGAAAACACTTTCCTCATAAATAGGGGGTGATAGCTTTTGTGATTACTTTGAAAGTGTTTACATTATGTTTGGGGGTGTGTTGAAAGGCGAGCTTTCAACCAACAAACAAGCAAAGGATAATGAATTACACACATCAAACTATCAAGAAGAGTAGAATATGGATGAAACATTCAATCACATGGCATTCATCTTGAAATCAATATTTGTACATAATGGAGTTGGTTGGAGTGGTTTTACACCTGCTTCAACTAATCATTCGTTACAATACATTGACATAGTATGTTTATTATAATGACAATTAAGGGTCCGACGAGTCCCTGCCAACATCTCCCACTCTCCAAAACTCTTCTTCGTCTTGAAGAGAGTAAGAAGTATGCATGAAAATCCATGATCTATGAATCTTTAGCCTCTGCCTTCAATTTAGTAGTAGATGGTCAAAGCCTCACCTTTTAATCATTTGGATGAAATTCACCTCCATCGACTTAGAAGTACATGTATTTTGGCTCTTCTTTCTATACCATTTTTACTGCCTTCTAACTTTCGAGGTCACAACTCAAGAACTACTTCTGCATTTTTGTACTAAAGGTCTCAATCAATTCAAGTCTTCTTTCTGTCAACATCTTTATGTTAAGCTCATTTCTGTGCATTTGTAGAATGTCTTTTGCTTGCATGTTGTCTTCGTCGTCTTCTTCTATCGTGAGGAAAAAAATGTCTATAAGTTTTAGTATGTTTCCTGCTCATGTGCGTGTTTTACTGGTCACGTCGACTGCTTCAGACTCGATTGACTTGACTTGACTTACAAGAGTTAGCTAGAAATTAACTTCATTATAAAAAATAGAGGAGATCACCTTTTTTGAAAAAACTCACGTTAACCTCCTCTTATATTTTATTTTACTTCAAATATTTATGATAGAGTCAGTTCATGGACTGGTGACTTAGTCAATTCAGGACATTAAACATGATTCTAGTTACATTGCCCAAGGGGGAGGAGTACTTCGAATTCAAACTAGTTGGGTATCAACTAATTTTGACAAAAACCATATTTAAATAACATCAACTAATTTCAACATTGAATACCATATTTAAACAAGTGGAATAAGCAACGCAGTTGCTTAGTACCTGCCACTTATGTAAGAAACAATGTAAAGTAAATTAGCATCGGACATCATTCATGGTCATTTACAACTACATGAGTGATTTAGGCGTTAAGTATCCCTTCGTAGTCTTATGAGAAATTTTTGGTAGACATGAAACACCTAACACTAGACACTACCATCCATAGCCTCATAAGCGATTTAAGGCATACATAGCCCTTCATAGTCAGGAGAACTATTTTTTATAAGCATTATGCAGCCAACATTAGCAGCAAAGCTGCTTATACCTGCCTCTTAGAAATAATTTAATGTAATAGTAAAACATAATTAAAAGTTAAAATTATTATGTAACATTTTAACAATGTAACTTATGTGTAGTTTGAAAGCAAAAGAAACCTGACATGTCTTGCTCCATGTTTTTGAAGATACCTAAGTGTTAGCAACTATTGAGTATTGATGATGATATATTAGCCCTATATGTAACACTTTAGAGTATGAGTGAAGTAGAACACAAATGCTATCTAATATTACTTAACCAAGTAAAACTAATATAACACATCAAGTTCTTTTTTGCATTGTAATAGTTATTATTTGTTATTGAATGTGATTACTATAAAATGGATTCATAAACATCACAACACTTTTTCTTTTATATAAAAAGTTTTTAAATATTTACTAAATAATTCTAATATTTTTCCACATAATTTTCAACTATATTGTATAATTTAATTTTATAATTTTACTTATAATAACTAAAAGTAGTAAAGCATATCAATATTTTTTATTATAAAAATATGATTTTAAGATTTAAAAACTATTAATAAAATTATAATTAGAAATTGAAAAATTAAATGTAAAGTGAATTATAAAATTAATATTTTAGATGTAAAGTAAAATATAAATTTGTTTTTTAACTTAAATTAAAATATGAATTCCAAATTAAATTGTAAAATTAATATTTTAAGCTTAAAATAAAATATAAAATTGTTTTCAAACTTAATTAAAAGATAAAAAAAAGTTTAATATTTAAAATAAGTTTGGTTTCATTTTTAAATTGAAACCTTTATTTACAATGAAAATATCCATTACTACTTCGACAATAAAATGAAAGATTTAAATTTAAAATGATAATCATTTTATACATGTTAGTAATATCAAAAATATGTTTTAATTTTACACGCTTTAAAATACAAGTAAAAAAACACTTTTAAATTAAAATAATTGTAATTTAATTTTTATTTATTTATTTTAATAATTACCATTGAACTGTGAACAAATTTTGCAGTGCATCTTAACTTACCAAGAAGACTTTGGCCCCCGAATTAAGAGCATTAATGATCATCTTTCTCTCCACAGGGCCAGCGATTTCAACTCTCCGATCAGCCACCACCTTAGGAGTAGCAGCGCAAGTCCAATCTCCTTCCCGGATGGCTTTGGTCGAGGGATCGAATCCAGGGAGCTCACCTTTATTGTATCTGGCTTGCTGCTCCTTCCTGCAAGCCATGTTATAACTCACACGGTCTCCAAACTTTAGCCTCTTTCGTGAGGATTTTCTCATACCCGTCTTCAATGCGCCCCCTTATTCTCACCCCCTCGGGGAATTCATGGTTGGTTTTGGTAGGCTTCTTCTGTGTATAATCCATCAGCGATTTTGTTGAATCTTTTGGGTTCTCTGGTTTGTTTGTTTCTCCGAAACTGAGAATTGAATACATTTGTGGGATGGTTGATCAAATATATAAGTAAAGGGGCAATACAGGATTGGGATCAAAAGCGTTTATCTAAATTTAGCAAATCTATATTTGGGCATAAGTGTTAGAATCAGAGTCTGATACGTAATGTAATGGATCATTTGGAAGCAATTTGGCAGATCAGAGAAGCTGACAGTTAAATTATTCGGGATTGGATAATTATGCGAGAGATGATCCTGGTTTCGCCAAGCTTCCCAGCGTTCTGCTAGACCGGCTGCATATACCACGCCGATCGTCGACCCTGCCGGTTTTCCAAGAAGCTCCGGCGTTTCGAAATGGTAAAAGAATGCATCGTCTCGGCACCTTCGTCGTGGAGATCAGGCTATTCTCAACTTCAAGAAGAAGAATCAATCTCTGTGAAACAATATTTGAGCCCAATATGAACAATGCATGCACGCGTATTATTTTCTCACTGATCTGGGTTGCCGACTAGCTTCATGACCGCAAGTATTATATATATATATATATATATATAATAATACGTGTTGGTATCTCTCACCTATTTACAGATCAACAGATTAAAAATTAAATCAACTCTAACCTGGACACTGGACATGATCACAACTGTAATTTTATTACATCTGAGTCCACCACGGCTGCGAGTTTGTGTGAATTTCAGAATCAATCTGTGGAATATATTGTAAACCCATGACAAATTAGTAACGACTAACTAAACCTGCCATTCTCAAGATGAACTCAAAGTTGTTGTAATATACATTGGCAATGTCTCCTCCTGCGTGTGGCTTGAAAACGGAGGCAGCATTTCAGACCACTTTAAGTGGTAGGTACCTCATACTTTGCCCAAACAATCCGCAAGAAAATGGATATTGAAACATGATATATACATTAAACACTTGTTTACTTTGTCTAATATTTTGCCGGCTCGATTGGAAATTGAAAGTTTTAATGCGGAGGGCAAAACCACATGCAAGTGTGAACAAGAATCGAACGCTGTTGTATTGAGGATTTCGCCAGTAAGACCAATGCTGCTTCCACAGACAAGCCATGGTTTGAACTGCAAAGGGTTGAGCGAATTGGCTTTTGAAGCTCAAATCATTTGAGCCAGGGACAGCTTTACTAATTTCCTGAATTAGAGCTTCATTACGTCTGCGCAGAAACTAAAATGGATTACCATTCCGCTGTATTAAAAGTCAAATAAAAAGATTATCTTTCCGCTGTATAAATAGTGACTAACTGGTAGAGGGATGAATTTCTCTAGATTTCTGCAAAGTCAACTCCAAGACGAATTGCTGAAGTGAAAGATAGAAAGCCGCACCAGCAACTTGCAGGGGTTTGAACTGGAGACATACCGTGGTCATTAATCCATCATTTACAAAATTCCAAGAAACCTGTGCAAACTTCGAATGCCATTGGAATACATTGAACTTTTTGAGGGCGCAAGCGAGGGGTTTATATGCGGTTTCGATAACGAGATCGAAGTTGAGTGCGGACAGAAGAAAATGCTCGGCCTTCAAGAGTAACTGTCGTCTCTGCTTGAAGAAATAGGGTTCTTTCATGCGTTTTGCAGTGGCTGGGTTTCCGTTTTCATGGAGGACTTCGTAGGAAAGCACAGTCAGATCGTTCAATAATTTCCGTGAATTTACCCACACACCTGCAAACGCCAAATCCACCAGTCCTCGGAAGTCATGGATCCGCTGACTGTTTGAATTATAAATAACATAATAATAAAATATAATAAATGCTGATGTCATAGTTGCCATATGTCAAGTGAAAACCAGATACCAAATTCCAAGGCTGATATCATCTCTGATTGGCCAATTAGAAGTTGACAAAATAGCAAAGGCAAATATTTTTATTAAAATTTAAAATATTTTTTTTCAAACTCCAAAGCTAAACTTTAGAAAACAGATTTTAAATTTTTGGTCAAAGGGCAACTAATAGAAGGTCAAAAGGCAAGCGATTACAATATACCTGCTGTGGCACGTATAATAATAATAAGTTTATTATTAGAATGGGTTATTTTTATTTATTTAGATTTAATATAACCTTTTTTTTCCACAAGTTTCTCCATGTTTATTTAAAAAGACTTATTTCAGTTTTAATAAATTAAAATTATAAAAAAATTATAAAATTTATTTTAAAAAATAAATACATTAAATTTAAAAAACAAAATAAATAAATAAACTTCAAAAAATTTGATGTAAAATGTCATTATTAAATAGTGATAAAACCAATAAACATGTAAAATATATGAGCCATGAGTTTCAAGAGGGTTAGCCTTATTTCTTTTAATGTAAAATATATGAGCCATGAGTTTCAAGAGGGTTAGCCTTAATTTTTTTTTCAGGTTTAGAAAATTATGATTAGTAGATTTTGTGGGCTAGGCTCAAGTTTATAAGAACTAGGTGTGACTAAGCAAATAAATAAACTTTAAAAAAATTAATATAAAAAGTCATTATTAAATAGTGATCAAACCAATAAACATGTAAATATAAGGTAACATTAAATCCAAAATACAAGGTAAGAAAGGGACCTTGGCTATCCATAAAAGGTTTATCGTCTCAAGGTGATATCGAAAAGGTGGGCACAAGATGGTTGATTATAATGTTCAACAAAATTCTACCCTTTTCTTAGCACACTATGTCTTTATGGAAGAATACCATTAAGCATAAACACAACTTCTTTATTCCCACCCTCGTTCTTTCAAAGACACATTCCAAATAACTCATCTTAGGTCCTAAACCATTGTTTATTTTAAAGAATTTGGGAGTTATGTGAGAGTTGAAGGTGGAGTTGTAAAATCCAAATAACTTATCTTAGGTCCTAAACCATTGTTTATGGTTTATTTTAAAGAATTTGGGAATTATGTGAGAATTGAAGGTGGAGTTGTAAGAGATTATTTAGATAAACAAGAGTTACTTAGAGTATGTTTAATCTGCTTGCAGATTTAATGGTTCATGCCCAAATTTTTCTATACTCAACAATTGGATTGCTACTTTGTTACTATTCATTCAATCCCATGTTTTGAATTCAGCTTTTGCTCTTATTGTTTTTTTTAATAATTATAATAAACATAATAATAATAATAATCAAAAGTCATATGTCTATATGTTATGATATTGTAAGTTATCAATTATTTATATATTCAATACACTATATTTAGGTAATATGGATTTCTTTTTTTACATATATATCCACAACATTCTATGTTATTGTAAGTTATCAATTATTTATATATTCAATACACTATATTTAGGTAATATGGATTTTTTTTTGTTTTATTTATTTTGGATATTTATTACATGAACCACTTAACTTAACAACTTTGGTATCAACATTTGGTTATACATTTTTTTTAAGAGTTTCTATTATCTCAACCTTTAAAGACCAATTTTTATGTCAACCTTTTGCCATACTTTTTTTTTTGAAAATGCATCTTATATTGTATTGGTAAAAACCATATTTTAGATTCATTAAGAGTTTATGCATATGCAAACAATTTTAGCCAGAATCTTGTTTAAATATACAAGTATCATAAGAGTCTTAGAGAATTCAATGAGTAGTTTTTGTATGTAGCTATGGTTTCTCTAGCCGCCACTCTGCTAGAATGCCTAGAAACCTTAGATTCATCCATGCCAACCCTTGATCTACTCGTGCATGTGCCTATGCTTGGAATATGCTCGTATATGCTTGTTGTTGACTAAGCAATGGAATCTAGTGATCAAGGTCTTAGTGAAGGAAACATTACTCTATGTAGTGCAACCATTTTGTTTCCCAACATGACAATAGATGGGGTTGTTTGTGACTCTTTATTTGCAAGACACGAACTCGACCCTATAGGATTTGACAATGATTCCAACAAGAACTATGTGGCTACCGCTCACCTATGATCCTTTGCATTTTAGACTTTTGAGGATTTCAAGGAAGATTTGTTGTTAAAGAGTTGGTCTAAGAATGACATATTCAAAATATGATGTTAGTGAATTTAAGAACCTAGTTCACTATCTGAATCCAACCAACAGATCTTGTTTGATTTAGACCAGATTTATTAAGTGCTTGGATATCATCCCTTAGTTGGATTTATCTTCTCCAGAGGCCCCAAGTAAAAAGCTCTCTTTCTGTCTAAATGTGCTCTGATCGAAATTACTAGGTTGTGGCCAAGCCCAACAGCTACTCAGTGATGGGCAGCAAATCCCATTGGATCTCCAAGACCTAGGGTTAGGGTTTTTCTTTTGCTTGCAAGCGAGGATTCCAATTTAGACCAAATTATTAAGTGCTTGGATGTAATCTGTTAGTTGGATTTATCTTCTCTAGAGCCCAAGCAAAAAGCTCTCTTTCTATCTAAGTGTGCTTTGACTGGAAAGTTTACTAGGTTGTGACCAAGCCCAAGAGCTACCGAGTCATGAGTAGCAAAGCATTGGATCTCCAAGACCTAGGGTTAGGTTTTTTCTTTTCCTTGTAGACAAGGATTTTTTATTTGTATCTTTTCTTGCAGGGAAGATCACGACCTTATTTTTCACTGTGGATCCTATTACATGGGCTCTAAAGTGATTGTTTTAGCTCATTGACCAGTGTCTTGACTTCAATCTGGAAGAGGAGATTATAGCAGCCCCAATGTGGATTTAAAGCTATCTCATATTCCATTAATAATCTGGAATGATAGCTCTTTTAGAGCTATAGAGGTCCGAACTAGGTCAGTGCATTGATCATGCATAACCAAAGGGAAACCTACTCTCTTCAACTCGATTATGTGTGGAAGTGAATTTGGAGAAAGACTTCCTTGAGGCTTCACAAATCATTATTGATGGATGGAGCCATCATCAAGCTCTAGACTATGAACAAATCCCTTTCAAATGCATCTCTTGCCACGAGTATGTGCATTTTGCTAAAAATTGTCTAAAGATACAAGAGATACAACCCTCTTCAAAGTATCCTATAAGTCCCTCCAACGAATCATAGCAAAACTCACTCAAAACAATAAAGAAGGCATTAATAAAAGATCACATAAAGGAGTCACAACATCAGAAAAGGATGTATCTAGATTCTAAAACAAGCAATAATAGATCTTAGGCCCTTGAATCTTTAAAAGAGCGAGACAATGAAAAATGAAGATATCAAGAAATCAACTAAAGAGGTTAAAGTTGGAATACAAGCACTTAATGATGGTATCAATCTATCCAAATCTCTTGTGAAGCCAGAGGTTACTAATGTAACATAAAAGGTTCCAATGCAAGAGACATTCCAGAAATTCTCCATAGAAAAAAAAGGCTCCTCATGCATTTTCAAATCCCCCTTTTTATTCTGGAATTTTGAAGAAAATTTCACATCCCTCTCCTCTCATAAGGAGAAGAAAATCAAATTGGAAACAAAGAGAAACAAAAACAAAATCAAATCTGTTTTTGGGCCACCAACTCACTTTACAATCTCCTGTGATTAAAAAGAGGAAACCTATCTATCTCAACCAATAATCATGTTTTTTTTCATTCTTATTTGTAAGTGATTTGTAAGAATTTATTAAGAAAATGAAACGAAAAATTTAGGTAGATTTGTTGTGGGCTCATTCCTCCCATCACTGCTTGTTGTATCTCTATGTATCTCTATTCTGTTCGGTTTGACCACAACCCTTTTTAATAGAAAACCTTCACAGTTTCTATATAAATAAAAAAATTCACATAGACAGACATTGTATGACAGACACAAAAGACTCCCCTGCCTACATAAGGAGAGTATCTATATCTTTATGGAAAATAGCCATTCTGACTGAAAACTGGATAGTCAAATTCAGTCATTTCTGCCAGACTGAACGGCTTATTTGCTCCTTGAAAACTTATAAGACAAAAGCTGTTCCCATGAAATCATGTTTCTTCTATGAAAACGTCTAGCATTCTTTTGTTCACAGCGCTGTGAAATATATTATCTTCACCTATTTTAACACTGATAAGTGAAAATTTGAACTAGAGCTCTTTTGAAATCCGTAATAAAATTAGCTTTTACTGTATTCTCCACCAGCCCGAGGTCGACTTGTTAAATTAATTTATTGCCCTGTGAAACCCCTAGAGTGAATTTCAGACATGTTAGAGATGGGAAAAGAGCGCATCCATTTAAGTTCGACTTGTAGCAACACGACTGCATGATAGGATCCGGAGGAGAACTAAACCAATTTGACGGGAAACGGTCTTCAGTTTCCTTAATACCTCAATCCAACAAAATGGAGGCATCATAATAAGAAGTAAAAGTTATTAATACAATTACCACAACTGATCTTAATATAACGAGCACTGGGAAATGGTCTTTGGTTTCCTAAACCCATCAATTGAACAAAACCAGAGCCATCGCAATAAGAAGTAAAAGTTACTAATACAATTAGTATAATTAAAGTAGGAGATGATGCACAGGACTCGAACTCGGATTCGGTTTGGTTCTCAACAATTTATCAACTGATCCAAAGTGGTGTGATGTCACAAGTTCAAATGCCTTCGAAATATTCAGAATCCCTTTGGTCTTAAAACCGAAGTCCAAAAGGAAGCGGGGGATGAAAATTTGTGTGACAATTCTTGCAGATTTTTGCAGCCTCCCACCCTGCTACTTATTTTACCCCTAATATAGTAATTAAGTTAGCTCGAATTGCGATAAAAGCAATCAAACTTTTGCCAGTGCTTGCCCTCGATCTGCAAACTGAAGCCAATCTAGCCGTTATTTACCCATTGTTACTATCCTCAACTTTGAATTCAATCAGGGAAATGTCAGGAGAGTTTCATTCCTCTGTATAGGTCATATCGGCTTCCATTAACCCACAAGTTTATAATCTATAAGGTTCTTCTTCAAGGACACAATGAACTTCAGTTTGGAGAAATTCATACTGATGAACGCATTCACGGGCTCAATCCAATTCGAGCCCTCATATTCACAAAAGCTAGATGCGGGCAAATCGCCATCCACTGCACTGCAGAGTCCTGTAACATAATGGCATAACAGAATCCTGTGCAGACCCAAATAGAAGGAGGACTGGGAAAAAACCCCTGGTTTCCTCAACGAAACGAGAGGTATTATAATAAAAAAATGTTAACACAATTACCAATTCAAATCAATTAGCGCACAACTATACGTATTATAGATGATGCCCTGAACTCTCAGTTGAAATTCAATTTGGATCGCTCTCTCACAACAATTTATCAGGCAGTCCAAAGAGGTGTGATGTCAGTAGCTCAAAGTTTTTCGACATTAACACTGAACAGTATGCATTCCGTCATAGAGCCAAAATCCAGTAGGCAGAAAGGTATGAATAATTGTGTGACAATTCTTCCAGATTTTTACGGCCTCCGCTCTGCTACTTATTTTACTCACATATCAGAATCAAAGTACCTTAAAGTGCTACGAAAATAATCACAATTTGCCAGTGCTTGCCAAAGTAATTGTCATTTACACATTATTAACCTCCCAACTCTGAATCTGGACAAGATTAGGCAAATGTAAGTAGTAGAGATTAATTCTTAAGGCATAAAATATAAGAGGTTCCCATATTTACATTCATTAACCCAGAGTTTCTAATCCATAGATTCCTCTTCAACAGGGCAATCAACTTATCGAAATTCTACGTCCAAGAAATCAAAATTAACGTTCAGGAATAGGGAATACGAAAGTCACGGCTCAATCCGAGCTGTGCCATTAAATTCATAAATGCTAAATACGGGCAAACCGCCGTTCACAACATTGCAGGTTTGCAACGAAAACAACTTAAAATCTGACAAAATATACTAAAATTCTTACAGTATTTTTAATCCATGCATTACAGCTGCCAACTTGCAATCCTTTCTCCTTTCAATCTTCACAGAACGCGGCCTGAACTTACGGACAGGTGGGCGGCGACAGTTTTTTAAAAGCCTTCTTTCATCGTTAAATTTCAACGGCAGGGAAATAGATGGCTCGAGTCTTGCTAAATATGAACAGTTGTATCGTAATTATAATAAAATATAATAAATGCTGATGTCATAGTTGCCATGTGTCAAGTGAAAACCAAATACCAAACTCTAAGGCTGACATCATCTCTGATTGACCAATTAGAAGTTGACAAAATAGCAAAGACAAATATTTTTATTAAAATTAAAAATATTTTTTTCCAAACTCCAAAGCTAAACTTTAGAAAATAGATTTTAAATTTTTGGTCAAAAGACAACTAATAGAAGGTCGAAAGGCAAGCGATTACAATATACCTCTGCTGTGGCAGGTATAATAACATCAACCAATTTCAACATTGAGTAAAGCACAATAAGGAATCGACCAAATTTATAAAAAAATCTTACGGACCAAGAAATTAATATTGATTACTTTTAATAGATTAACCACATAACATATCGACCAAAATAACAATATTAACCAAAAGTAGAGGTCGACCATTTTATCGGTAACATCCCCATTTATTATAAAGTATGCCATCTTACCATGACACCTTACGGTGAGCATGCAGTGGATAATCCCACTATTGGGTTGACAATTGCCGTTCGGTAAGCGAACTGTTCCAAATTTCGAGATTAAATTAATATAATAATTAGTCATTTGTTCCCAATAACTAATACATGTCTTGCACATAAACTTGAGCGGCCAACATTTGACATGATCTAAAACATGCTCACCTCAACATCATACTCATATGAGTCTTAGTGCATTGCCACGAGAGGGCAATTTCATTTGGCCAAAATTAATAACCTTGCAACAGAGTAATGATTGCTTCCGCAGGCTCATCGCTGACTGTTGTATCTCAACAGCTTAAGATCCAACAACCAACAATGAGCCTGTAGCAACAATCATTGCTCTGCCGCAGGCTGGTTAATGATACCCATTCCATTTTAGGAAAGGACAACACCAACAGGGTTGGCTTGTCAATGGGAATAATAATCGAATGATGGAAACATTATGTGGTTGGCTTACTTGTGATTGTAGTAGTTGATGCTATGGTCTTTAGATGTCAATACTTTTTTATTCATACATATTTCAAGCGGCTTATGCTAAGTCACAAGTTACTGATATATCTGGCTTGCGGACTGTTGGATATACTTTTGGTAGGTTGCTAAAGTCAATCATAAGATGAATCATCTATATAGAATAAAACACTCAACTACTCCAAGTAGAAAATTGAAAATGAGCGATGCATTCATAGTCGGTGTGACTCGCTATTGTTGGTCATCAGTTGATGGATTTTCAACATAACTGGTTAAATCTAGTTGATTTAAATTCATTAGATGAGGGAATTCTTTTATTCAACAAGATGCCACTTTTAAGTAGTTTCTTTGTTGATCCAGATGAAAAGAACACTATGAAATGGTCTATTTCATCAAAAATTTAATCATAGTAAATATCTTCAGTCCCATTGACCGACGATTTACTTTGCCCTTATAATTACTTGTTCTGTCATTAATAATTAATAAACCTTGAATAGTAGTCGATCACACAATCGAATTACCTTGGTCAATATTGCTTTTTGTCTTCTTTGATGAAAATTTATTGTACTCTATCCTACATCACCAGTTTAAGGTCGAATGTGTAGGCATCGACTCCTGATCTTACATTCTCTCCAGAATTGTGTTCATGTTGTAGATTACAGGTCCACACACATCAAAATCGACTCTTTATTTAGAAATTTGCACAAGAAAATAAGCAAATGAAAACACGGAATCCTCGCCGGTGGTTATAGTCAACAAAAAAGAAACAGATCACTAATTTTGACTTTCCATAAATTGAGTAAAAAATTGAGCATTCCAATCTTTACACAGTCCACTAGCAACATCTTCCTTGAATATACGAGGACACAAGTAGTCTTTAATCTTTTTCTTTGTAGTCTTCTTGACACGAGCATCTCACAAGTTCTACCAGGTTTGAGCCACCCTCCATCTATTACTGCTATCACCTAGAGTGGACAAAGGAGGCAATGGCAGTAAGATGTTGAAAGGTGAGCTTTCAACTAGTAAACAAGCAAATGATAATGACTCACACACAATAGTCTATCAAGAAGAGTAGAATATGGATGGAACATTTAGTCACATGGAATTCATCTTGAAAACAATATTTGTACATATCGGAGTTGGTTGGAGTGGTTATATACCCTCTCCACCTACTCATTTGTTACAATACATTAACTTATTATGATGACAATTAAGGGCCCGAAGGGTCCCCTCCAACAAGGTGCTTTATGAGATGTGAGGTGAATAGTGTATGTTTATCCCTTGGTTGATCCATGAAATACTTTCACATTAGAGGTGGTTTACTCATTAATTGCTACACCTTATATGGACACTTCATTAACATTCTTCCTTAAATCATTTGGAGATATTCAAAAAACTTTGTGAGATTCGACATTTTAGACACTTGGAGAAGGTTGCTTGCTTGTAGAATGCCCTGCATTGAAGGAGGAGCATTTACCATTTAGAAGGATGGAATTCAATGATATACAATATTGAGTTGCTTCAATGTTTGCATGGAAGGTTGGAGTTGACTTGGGGATGCATGGGTTGCAATAGTGATCATGTAGGTGGAGTAGAATCAAAGGAGCACATGGATTAAGAGAGGAATTGAAGCATTGGACCCTGGATAAGGAGCACCCTTATCTTGAAGCCTTGCTCATGTATCATCCTCACATTGGATTTTGACATGTGTCACTAGTAAAGGGAGTGATTCATGTGTAAGCATAATTATTTCTTGTAGGTTCCTTGTAGTGATTAGGTCCACTTATTATTATAGGCCTTCCTTTGCTTGCCATATAAATAGAGGAAGGGAGATTCATTCTCATCATTTATTCTTGGATATCTTACATATCATATGTCTTGGGTTTAGAGATGTAGGAGGATTGCTAGTCTCTCCCTCTCTCTATTGATCAATTTTTTGTGTACTTTATCTCTCTTGTCTTGGCACAGTAGAGTTTCTTAACCACTTTTAAATTCCATGATCATGGTTTCATCTATAAAAAATCATTGGAGTTAGGGTTTATGGATGAAACCCTAAGTTGTACTTGTTGAAAAGGAGGAGGAGAGAAGATGCCTAGTATGAGGCTAAGGAGTACTTGATAATGTGACTCTATCATGTGGAGCATCTTTGATGCAATGTTATTAGAATTAAACTGGTTTAGAAGGCTCACCAATCCAAATCAAGTTCCCAAACTATAAATGATTGGTTGTGGCCTAAACTAGTCTAGAAATAGTAAAAACCAACCAATTCAAACTAAAACTAGTTGGATTAACCGATTTTATACTAGGGCATTTCCTTCATTAAAAAAGACCAAAGTTTTAGATGACTATTTAGTTTGATTTGATTTTAGATAGTATGATTAAGTTTTGGACTTTACATGGCATTTAGAGCCTTAAGGTAGTTGTATTTTGGATAAAAGATGTATATTAAATTCACATATTTTTTTTCGTGAAATACATTTTTGGAGGAAACATGCCATGGAATTTACCTCATTCCAAAGATGGTACCCAAGGTAAACCAATTATATAGAAGCTGGAGGCTTCATAAAAAATATACTCATTTAAGAGCTCAAGATGTCACTTGTAAGAATTAAACTAGGGTGGGGAGGAAAACATTCCCACTCAAAAATATCCCAACTAGACCCAATTGACCTACAATGTTATATACATGAGAAAAAATTGCATATGTTTGTATAATGGTCTGGATTTGCATGGATATATATCAATTGATTTTTTTAATCAAAATTTGAATATTTTAAGTCTTTTTGGTTTCCAGTTTTATGTCTAGTTTTTTCTCAGTTCTAGACTACTTCTTGTTTTTGGGGTTAACTAGTTTGGTCCAAATTTGTCTTATTGCATATTTGATTTTTAATTATCATTGTTTTCATGATTTTATTTTTGAGCACCTATACGTCATGTTGATTTGAGGCTAAAACCATTAAGAGTTTTTCATCATTATTTCTTTTATAATATTGAGGAGGTCCTCTCTTGTGACGATAATACTTCTCCTCCTTTGTGTTGATAGATGCTTATATCAAAACTTATATTCTCATCTTGAGTTCTAAATTAAGTTTCTCTTCCAATTGATTTGCCTCTTTCTCTTTTCATTTTCCTTCTAAGAAGATTGTTTCACATTGTTATATGTTTTTAACAATGTTTTTATAAAAGTTGTAGTTTTATGTTCTCTTGATCCAATTATGTCTTGAATAACTTTTTCTATGATCCACTTCTCCAAGAGATAATATTTCATGTCGACTTCATCAAACTCACTTCATTTTCAAATTCTATGAAGGAATTGGATCACACCCTCACTAAAACATTTGCCCTTTCTGAATGAACATATTATCCTTTCTAACTGATGAAGATGATCATGTCGCATTTCCTTTCTATGTTAACCCCCTCTATATTTTATATGGACTTGGGAGGATTCTTTAATGGACCCATTAAATCCTTTCACAAAGACCCAAACGCTTAATGATGCATCCATTTAAATCACCCGTTTTCATATATTGGAGCATTAGGGGCTCACTTATTTTAATTTAATGCATTGTCTCTTTTCATATCTTGGAGCATTAGGGGTTCAATTCATTCACTTTAATCCTTAACAAAGGAAAATGGTTTAATCATGTTGTAAACACACCACATTTATTTCTCTTACTTTCTCTGAAAGTACCCCACTACAACTAGTATATCTATTCACAAGTGAATGTTTCAAGGGATATATTTCTTACAAAATGTATTAGGAGAGGTCTTGAATACACAATATCTCTCTCTATTTCATATGCTGCACCAATTTACTATTTCCAAGCTTTGGGATTGGAACACTCTAGTGTTCCTAAAGATGCTCATTTAAGTTTGCTTTGTAAACTTGACCTCAAATCCAATACTCATTTTGAATAAGTATTCAAACTATATTAATATACATTAACAATATAAATTTTCAACGTGTTGCAAAATCTGAACAATTTAACCATTCTTCAACCCCAAGCATTGATCCTACACAATATAGTAGTAATTGTGGGTTACACACACTATCCATTCAAGAAAAATACATTTTAATTATGACTAAAATGGATCCTCTTATATTCAACATTACAAGGGTCGTGGTGTTAATTCTACCAGAAACAACGATGAAACCATTAATAGAGCTTTGTGTCTCACTTATTAATATTGTTGCAGATCTCATCTTGTTAAGACCATGCTAAATCAGCTTGGGGTGATAATATTTACTTTAAGATAAAGGGTATTAGAGAGATTAAATGTAGACAAAATGTATATCAATGTAGCTCTTGTTATTTACAATGTTTTATAATGAGTATTCCATTGCCCTTATATTTTAGAATCACACTTTGTGTGGCAAGGACCATTATAACAATGTGGTGGTTGCAATGGTATGTGCAAGGGATGTATGCAATGCAATATATGATTTGGTTCAAACACTTCCCGATATTACTTGAGATCTAGTGTAAACCACTAGTGGCCAAACAACATTTAATTCATAATGATGCCCACCTTTGTACTCCTTGGATATATAAATTATTCATGGCATATCGAAAGGCTAAGAGTCCATTGCATTAACCATCATCTTCCACAACAACTTCGAGGAAGGAAAATGCACACAATTCTTACAAGTTATCCCCCTTGGTCTCAAGAATGTACAAGTCCCACAATACGATGACAATAACTAAGATAGCCAATAGTAGAGGGAGAAACACACTGTTAGCACTCAGAATCGCACCCAAGGTTGTGGAAAGGCAGACCCCGAGGTAACAATAGAACCACTTTAAGAAAGGGAGCTGGCTTCTCCAATTCCAAAGAGGGATCTCTCACAGATGTATAACAAGGCTAGACATAATGCCACAAAATGGATATCAAATATTTGGTGGTTGGAAACAAAATGAAGATATATTGGGCTATGGAGTAAAAAATCCCAAGAAAACAGGGTAGTTTGCATAAGAAAACACTTACAGGATCAAGGTAGTGCCTCGATCACGGTCGATATGTTTGGGGTCTAGTGGAAAAAGAAGAATGATGACAGTCTGCTAATGTAGAGTACCACGAAGATGAAATCTACATCAATTTTGGAAGAATTGTTTGGTGGATATCGGAGACAATGGCAGGAGCATATGAGTATGCATTCCTAACCATTATACACTGAGTCTATGACATGAAGAAAAAACATAATGTAAAAGATAACAAGAATCACATGCACATGGAGAAAAGAAAATCACAGACTACAATTTAGAAACACACAGGAATTCCTGCATTCATGTAACTAGCATTCGACTCTGTACTTGTATTAATTCAAAATATTACAAACATAATAGTCTTGCAAATTCAAAACCTACCAAACCTTTCTCCTTCCGCCAGGAGCATATTTAAAGTGTTTGGTCCCCTGAGACCAACCTTGAAACATGGCCGAAATTAGTTACAAAAATCGACAGCAAATTCTTAACAAATTGTATCGTGGCATCTTCCCACGGGTGGCATGAAACATAAAATGATGCGGGTAACATTTTCTGCTGGATTCCAAAATATGATACGTCTCCAAAATACAGGCTTGCCTGATTACCTCACACCTATATCTTCGGTTCTGGTTGCTGTTAGAGCCCATCATCCTTGGCGTAACCTATGTATGGACTTGCTATGGTTTTCAATCACCTTCCATTGGTTAACTGTCGGTGTCTCCGGCTTTACCATTTCTTTTGCTAATATTCTGAATTCTAGGTTCTCCAAATAAGGAGGCGTCGCTAACTTTGTGCACAAAGCTTTGAAATCAAATAATAACTCAAATTCCCCAAACAATGTTTTGATCATGGTCATTCCTGAAAGCGATTGTTGAGCCATATCCTCGAATTGCTTGTGATCCTGCCTGCACTCGACCAATCTGTCATAATACTATTTTTGGGACAGCATTGGTCCCTTTTCTTCCCAGAAGAAAGGGAGCCCTCTCTAGACCAGAGGTTTAAACATCACAACGAAGTCGTCAACCTGTTTGCGCATGAAATTCCATTTTGCCTTGACCATATTTAAATGGCGGTGTTTGTGAACTGCTCTCCAGGCCCATGTGATGACTGGGATCCTTTCTTGGATGTTTCCTCGTTTTATGTCTTTGTCTGTCAAACTGTTGAGGAAGTTGATTGCGCCTTCAGCCGTGTGCAAGGGCCTTTTATGCAGGTCTAACTTAGCTTCTTGGATGTGTTTTTTGGCCGCCTGTACGATGTCTTCCTTATCTTTGATAAAATCCAAGTAGGGCTGTACTTTGTTTGCCTCTACTATTATCATGTCCCAAATGAGGTGTTTTTCCCCTATAAGAGCTGTCTGGCCCGAAACTTGTTTTGCTAATTCACTGCTCTTAACTTCTAATTCTCTGCAACGATCTTCCACCTTCTTCTTCAACCCTTCTTGGACATTAGCCATGTACATCAAGTCATGATTCTATTTTCTTAGGCCAGTGATCTCTATAGCCTTGAGACTTACTTGGGACATGGCATGGGAGAGTGAGTCTGCGCTAGGTGTTGCAGATGATTGGGTTGCCGGCGCTGGCTGTTCCTGAGTTTTTTCTTTTAGTTATTTTAACTCCTTTTCCAACTCAGCTTACCTCGCTTCAGAGAATCATTTTTCCTCGGCCCAGAGCTCTGCATCTTTCTTCCACTGTCTCTCCTTCCCTTCCTGTATGAGTAGTTTGGACTTACAATTGATCAGCTCGGTGTTCAGGGTCTCCTTCTCCTTTTCAATCTCAGTCAATTAAATAGTCTGTATAAGCCGAGTAGATGGGATTTCTAGAATTTTCTTCAACAAATGGATTCTACCTTCCTTGTCCTTTAATAACCTTTGAATGGTGATACCTTTATCCCCCGGGCTATCTGCCATAGATAGATCTATCTAGAGCTTCTTGATTTGGGTTTGGTAAGCCTTATTTTCCACCCTCTCCTTTCAGAGCATCTCTTCAATTATTTTCTTACCAGCCGTCAATTTGGATATTTGTAAAGCAACTTGGAGCACATCAGTGTAGAGGAAGTCACTTATTCCTTGATGCAAATTAATTATGTCAGTTTTAGGGACTCTTTTTGGGTCTACTTCTAACTTCGCTACCTTGTCTCCCGTGATCACAACAAAATTCAACATGCCCTTGGTCGGGTCTTTGACGGTAGCCAAGGAGGTCTTCTAGCCTGGAAGTTTCTGCACCTCCTCGCACAACTTCGATCTTTCTTCAAAGGCCTTTTTGCCAGGTTTTCTATATTTCTCCAGCAGCTCGGCTTTAGACTTGTATCTACTTACTTCTTCTTTAGGAACACTATTGAACGCATATTCTTGAATTGCAAAGGATGGACCTTTAACTTTCACCATTTTATTATTTCCCTTAGCCTGGGCACTCTGCGTGAGTTTATATGATTCTTCAATTTTCTGCTTCTTGGGCATCATTGCCATCTCCCCTTCCTCTACATCCATGACCTCTAGGTAATCTCTTTTATTTTCCCTATCAGACAAGCTAGCCAAAGGTGTGATCTGTGTGGTTGCAGCTATAATGCAGGTGAGGTCTGGCCGAGGGGAACTCTCTGCCAGGGCAGAGGGGGTCGACATTTCTGGCATATCTTCATCGGAGTTAATATCTCTAGGGTGATTCATCCAATTGTCCCTTTTTGCCAACCCCACTACTTCAACGTGCTCGAATGTCTTGCTCCTATTTGGTTGGCTTCTATTGGAGATGATGTGATAAGGGTCATAGTTGATTGCAGCCTCCATTGCAAATCCTTTCTCTCTGAGCAAACTTTCGACCTTTGGAAAGGCCAATTTGTTTTTAACAGTAAAAGGGCCAACTACCCATGGAAACTTAATATCTGCATGTTTCCCGAAACTTATAAAATGTTCATTTTCAGTGGTCAACCTTTTCCTGATTAATTCTAGTGCAAACACCCTCAACGTCAGAAACATTGGGAGGACATACGGTTGACGAATAAACCCATAGACCCTAATCAGTATATTATATTCTAAGAGAAACCAATCCTTGACTCTTGTTTTAGGGGATAATTGCAACATGCTTCTCATCTCTAGTAATAATCTCGGCAGCCTCTCTTGGAAGAGGACCTCATATACTGGAGCAATGAGGGCATTCATGAACTTGCAATAATCCCTGTGCATGTCCTTCGTCATAACCATTTTCGGGAGTTGCAGGTCGCCATCATTAAAGCTCAAAAAAATCTTCATAAGAAGAAACTAGAACCTGAAGGTTCTGGACTGACTGAAATTACTCAACTGGGCATTTATATTTTTGGCTAAGAACTCATCAAATTGCAAACATGCAGGTGGTGAAACTGACTCGGTATTCCAGACATCATTTAGTCGGTACTGAGTGTAAAAATCAGGCTCAACAAAGGTTCAGTGACGAACTGGTTCTAGTCCATACCTAAGAACTGACCTTCTAGGGTTATCACAGATTGAGTCTCTTCATTAAAAGTGTCAAAATCAATGGGGAATGGGGGGTTTGACAGCTAGATTTCTGGTTTCAGACAGGCTTTGAGGAAAATGTCGTTTTTTTCATCTAAGGACCCCTAAAAGAAACGAAGTATATCTTCTTCATTATATTCACTGGACATTTGTGTAAACTTGGAAGGGATTAACAGAGTGTTTCAGACGTTGAGGGAGTTAATGGGACACATCATCCTAGACATAGACGTGTCCATGATAACACCTTCGGACGGGGAATAATTGTTGACGCATCATTTTATGAATTCGGGGCAACTAGGGGTTTGCTCAACAAAAAAATAAAAGAAAATGGACCTGAACACTCCATGAGTGTCGATTCCTCGTGATTGGAGAGCTTTTAGCTTAGCTTGAGCGGCTTCTATACTATAATTTAGTATGATAGTATCGAAGAACCCAACATCTTTATCTGTTAGGGCTTCTTCAGCTTCCTGAACCTCTAGGTTTCGAGTTTCTGAATCCTCCAATTCCGCCATGAGAAAATGGCTTAATATAGGAAAAATGTACCAGGGTGGTTGACAACTTGCTTCAGAGGTTTGTACAAGGTGGCACAGTCTGCACAGTCTGAAACCCTCGCTTCCCGATGCTGCAAAACGATAACCTATTTGGATCCACGTTCCGACTTTTATACTATTTTAATTTCTTATCTGACCACGCATCTTTCCTGCCGGATGCAATCCTAGCCGTAGATCTGGGACCCAAAATCTAGAATTGCGTAATCCCTATCGTCGACTTTTTGTACGATCACGTTTTACTTTCTCATTCCTCGCACACCTGTGCTGCATGGGATATAAACTCCGTCGTTGATTGCAGGGATTCCTACCATCTCATCGTCCGATGTGGAGAACTTTATCAGATTTTTCCTTTTCCAGTCAAGATTTCCTTTCAGGCACTTACGGTTGGCAGAATGGTACTTCACCATAGATCTTCCTCCACGTTGATCTCTACCGTCAGATAGATCTCCCCTTTAGCGTATTTCATGAACTTTGGATCGCTATCTTCACAGTGCACTTTAGATTGGAGGAATCCATCTCCGCTGTTGATCTAAGACCTTTGTGATCTCAACCGTTGCAAATCGTTGTGGTTTAAATCATTTTGTCGATTTTGAAAGGAGCTTTTTGACATACGTTTTGAACTCATGAAATTTCATCTGCCATTGATCTGCATCAATCTCTCATCATGACCGTAAAAAATGTTTCCCTCTTCATCGCTCCATCTGACAGGTCTGCTTCCTCTCCTCCTACACGACCATTCACGAGTGGGCTTGTGTATGCCTCTGAGTCCTAGGTTCTCTTCCACTTTGAGGGATCATGACTAGTGATGGTCTCTTCGCCTCCATAAACCTTCTGGTTTCCCTTTCAGAGTTTTTTCTTCTCCTTCAAAACCCATTACGGCTCTCTCGAGGCTTCTCATCGTGAAAATTTTGCAGGCCTCGCTCCCTTCCTTATGGGTCAGAAACCTTTCTTTATATTTTAGCACAAATTAGGTGCTAACACACACTACACTCAATATTTAAAGACAACAAGAGGATGATGAAAGTAGTTATGAAAAAAAAAGGATTAGAGCTGGTTAAGTATACATGATTCTTAAAAGGTTGGCAAAAAATTTGGTCAACATAAAGTGTGATCATAATCATTACACACACATTGTTTCTTCACCACATATAATTACTTGATCGATAATACCAAGCTATCAATTGAAAGCACTCCTTTGTTATATTAGTCATAACATGGTAGAACCATACAATCATAGTATCACAAAATAAAAAACAACTCTTTTTTAACATAAATAATTATCATATATAATATTTTATTATAACACATGTAATTGAAAAATTAAGATAATTAATAAACATAATATATTATTTTACAACACATATAATTAAGATGATATGACAATTATATAAGATTCATGCGTTTCATTGCACAACATTATCAACCTCACCTATCATTCATAAATATCTCCATGATATGATCATGCTCAGATACTTTAAACTTGATGTAGGGGCATCAAGACAAAGTCCTTTGTTTGTTGAATAAACAGTCAATGCTTCCATTCAATTTTCTAGAAGATAGGGTTAGTTTTCGATTCTGGTAATATGTTTTATAGATAGGATTTGTTTGATTCTAATAATGGAAATTTTCCACTGATGTCGTCGAATCTTGTAAGAGGTTGCTCGAGGATAGGTTAATTGTAGGTTTACTTTCTTAAGAGTTCAGGTCCTATTGTCTTGGATCTAACAGGTTTAATGGAGTTCTATTGAATGTAATAGGATCTAAATGTGTAGACAGAGACATAGGGAGATAGAGTGGAGAGTGTATGAAAGTGAGTGTGTATGACAATGGTTAATGGTTAATTGAATGAAGAACAATGTTTTAATTCTCTATGCATATGTGATTATCTAATATCTTATTTTCAATAACCAGAATCATGTATAAATTCTCTCTGTCAATGAATCTTTTATATTGATATAAATGTTCAGAGAATCCAAGAAGATAGAGATGTATTCAATCGAGCTCAACAGGAATGAAATTGATCATTTTACAGATCAATATATCTGTAATTGTATGAGTAAAAATCTGTAATTTCAATAGATCTACAGTCATAGATGAATTCCAGCACAAAATAAATGTGTACGGGGATGAAATTCCGCATTTGATTAGAGATCAATGACCAGGAAGTGTTCCAAAAAAGATCGAAGATTCTTAGGAGTTGCGGGAAGAGACTTACGGGAGGAAAATTGTGAAAGCCCATTTTTGGCAAAAGTGGGAAGGTGTATCCACAATCTGATTACGGAAAGGACCATTGCAGTTGTAATATTGTGGAAATCAAGTTTTTGAAGATCGAGAATTGCATTCCCGCAATCCGCAATTTGAAATTGCAGAAAGGCAATTGAGTGTTGGACACAATGGTCACACTAAGGGGGGGGTGAATCAGTGTGAGAGCAATTTATAAAATTTTCACCTTCTTTTATTCAATCAAAGTGTATCAAGCATTAACCACATAATCATATGAATTTTCTAAGTCAACCATAGGTCATAAGCATAAACATCACATCAAAGAGACATAAGAATGTTTGTAATTTGATCTTTATTTATTGTACATGGAAGACAACAATATTCTTGATTATAATAAGCACCAACTGATAGAAAGATCACCAAATCTGAATCAGGACCCAACCTAGTTTTCTTAGATCCAACTAAGAAGGTTTGAGGAGTCCAATCCTCAAGTGCAAGTCACTACTAGCAAGATTGATGCCAATCTCTGATTGTCATCAATATGCTGCTCATCAATCTCTAGTCAATATCTGCTGCTCATCCTCTTCACTGCTCATCATTCTTCATTGCTGTAACTCTGCATGGTATGCTCACTAACAATGCTTATCAAGTCGACAATCATCAAGGTCTGATCATCATCAAGGTCTTAATAGCTGTAGGTGTATCATTCTGCTGGTCAAAGTTATGCAATACAACTTGTCATCAAGGTGTCAATCATAATAAAAAAATAAGCACATGCATGCTTCACTTGTTCATACAACTATATTTCATCTATTACCATCATCCTTAGAGTGTCAGCAAGCAATCATCATCAAGCTTGCATCTTCATCACATAATTTGTATCATAAAATATAAGGCATCATCATATTCATTAGTACACCACTTTATGTACTCAAGCACTTATGTTATTATTAATATGTTACCACTGTATGCACTGCATCATTGACTTCATATCATCACTAGGTGAACATCAACATCAACATAGCTTCATCATCATCACACTTCACTGTAAAACCAAATTTTACTGTATGTATACTACTATATGCATTTACTCATTTCAATGTACATACCAAGATCATTCCTCATTACCACTGCTTGCTGCATAATACTAATTACTCAAGAAACCAACTCAATCTAATGTTATCATACATTTTATCTGCTCTCCATACTTCTACTAAATTTAGGACCGCCTTAATGTCTCAGTCATCAATTATACTTCAAGAATTGGCTTCAAAAATATCTCAGAACTTTATTGTTTTCACTAATTCAAATACCAACCAAAATGATCCTTTGAGTTGCTTCCAAAACAAAAATTCTTGCATGATGCTATGACCCTTATTTGTTGTCTTAACATGTGGCTAGACTTTATCTGTGAGCTATAGTATTCCCTAGTTGGGGTCGAATGAGAAGGAGTAGTCAAAGACCATACTCAGCCTAGTGTTGCATCTTCCAGATTAACCCTACGACTGTCATTACTCTCCTCAACACATCAAATCTGCTTTAACAAATTAGGGTCATAACAAAAACACCAAAAAGACATAAAATGAGATTAGGTATGCTAAAATATCACTCGGATATCTGTTGCTGACCATAGAATCTCGGACTATAAATATGCCCAGTCGGGCCTCAGATTGTTTGTATAGTGGATGAATGCAACTTCGGACAATTTTCCTCTAACTAGAATGAAGGGCTTGCACACTTGTTGACTACTATTGTGCATGTCTTCCTCAGTCAATTGTTTGTTGTTTCAAAATAGCCATCAAAAAAATCATAAGACATAAAACAAATTTGAAATTGTTGTTACAACTCGTATGTCGCTCCATCTCTGCAAGACTAGGGTATAGACTACTTCTCCCAAGAAGGTCTGTTACAAATTCGGGGCTGTTACAAAGTCTGTTTCAAAACCCAAAAACCTTGTTAAAAAATTGTGAAATCTTCAACCGAATTCCTTCATTAGATCAACAAATTTAAAAGAGGATTTATGCTCTGTTGCAAAAGAAAAATGTGACTGGTCCTAGCTCCGAGAATTTCACTGCTGCTACTACTGAGATTTGGTTGTTGCCACTGTTCCTATACCCGAATTCCTTAGTCATCCACAATCACAAAAAATCATAGAGATGTGCTTCTTTCATCCGAAAATCACATTTGCAAAATGAAACTTTCGACTGGGTATTCATACTAGTTTCAAACAAAAAAATAATTTTTGAGCCGACTTGTCATTTATGTAATTTTTATTTTTATTTTTCTCCTGTCTGAGCCGACTTCAAGGGATAGTGTGGGGTAAGTTTTTTTATTTAGTATTTTAATTTGAATTGAATTGTGTCACACATTATTCAAAGGTCAACCCTTAGGGTTTGTTGCATGTATTTTATTAATTTTAAACCATCCTTCAAAGTCATCCACATCATTAAAAATTCATGGGTGTGTGTCCTCCACTATCATAGGGTTGCATCAAGCCAGTAGGGATTTCAATGAAATTCCACGTGCAATGTGACATCATGGGATTCAAGCATGTCACCAAATGGTACCATGGACCCTTGTCAACTTCATCATCAAGCCAATATGTGTCTTGACCATATCTTCATCAATGACCATATCTTCAACAATGGCCATATCTTCATGTAAACTAACCATGTAAGTGCAAGTAGTGGGCTCCATGACCTTTGCAAGGGCATCAAGGTCTTTACTAGGGGTTTCAGGTCTTCATGGGATTCTTCATCAAGAAAGGGGATTCATAGTATTCTTTAACCACCTCAACCATACTAGGAGACCCCTAAGGGTCAAGATCCAACATGATATAACCTGTGGAGTAGCTTGGTCTTCTCGTGGGGCACCATGACACCATCAGAGCATGAATTCCCACATAATGGGTCATTAATCCTTCTCCAAACCATATAGGGTTTCTCCAAAGTCCATCAAGGCTTCAACATCATCTCCAGGGTCTTCAACATCTTCAACATGGTCTTCAGCATTGTCAACAAGGTGGTGGATCCAAGATCCAATATTGTGGGTATAGGGACCTTGTCAACTGGGTCTAAGGTGCTTCAAGGAACAAACCCACTATGTAAGGGGTCCAAGGCATTGCAAGTTACAAACCCACTCTGTAAGGGGTCCAAGGCACTACAGGTGGGACTTGGTGGCATCAATGACACCCTGTGGGGCCACTGCAATTCTATGTTGGCATCAATGACAATTTCATCAACAATCTCCCCCTTTGTCATTGATGACAACAAATCATGCTCCCCCCATGAGCATGCTCCCCTTTTGTCTTCATCTCTCCCTTTATATTCATCTCCCCCCCTTTTTTATCAATGAAAAAGGGTGTCCACATACCTGTATCTAAAATCATTGATTATTGTTCACTGATCATTGCTCCCCCTCTTAATATGCACAATCCTAGGACTTGTCTGTATGCTTGGAGTAGTCATCCTTTCTTCCTTTGAGTTCATCCTCCAAACTCATGAAATCAAGGTGTGCTAAGGTATTTGAGAGACCTTACACTTGGATTGCCATATGGAAACCATCTTCCCTGCTCTGATCCACCTCTCCTATCTACAACTGGTCGGTCTTCTTCATCCACACTTGCTTCTTGGCATCTATCCTTTCAGTCTTTGTTCCTTCATATGTGCTAGGTTTCCTTGATGATCTGTATGAGATCCTCCTCATGGGTTGTTTCTGTGTACTCCAACACTCTTGAGCTTTGTGCCCAAGGCCACTACAACTATAACACCTCATCGCACGACAATATGCAACAATGTTACCAACATGGTTGCATGCCCATCACTTGATTGAGATGTTGGAAATTCCAACGCTTCTTTGATCAACTTCATCTCTCCATGCCTAAGAGTGCCTTGACTGTAGGTCCTTGTATTCTGATCTTCAAATATTCTTGCTGATGTGTATGAATGACTCCTTGGTTGACTTCTTTGAATTGTGCATTCTTGGGATTTGTAACCAAACATACTGCATGTGTAGCATATCAATGTGTGACATGTGGAAACAACATGTCCAACTTGATTACATTTCCATCATCTGATTGAGTCATTGGGCCTTCCACCACTTCTTCTTCCGCAAAGTCTACACTCCTAGCTTTTATGACCAAAGTTAGAAAAAAATTAACAATAACCATTGAAACCACTTTCATACTCGAGTCTTGGAGTTGTTTATTTTCTAAGCTTTCTATGAGGAATAGACCTAACTCCTTGTTTCATCTTTGAACTTTCAAATTTCTTGTTGTCATGTGTAGGTGCATTGGGAGCTTTGAACATTGATGGACCTGCTTTTGGAGTCTTCAGAGACCAAGTGTCATCTTTAGATTTTTCCTTGTCCTTCTTGTAACCAAGGCCAGTTTTTTCGAGTGGAGATATATGGAAATCCAAGATCTTATTTAGGCTAATTGAACTGTCCTTGAACTTGACAAAGGATTCATTCTTCTCACCTTTTATTCCTGAGACTAACTACCTCCATTTCGAGCTTCTGGATTGTCTCCTCCTTTTCTTATAGCTGAATCTTCATCATTTCTTCTATCCTCTTGGATTCCTCTAGTTGAGTCTTCAGATCATGATCGAACTCTCTAGTTTCTTCAAGATCTTCAACATGCTATTCTGGTTCTTCCTTTTGACTAATCAATTCAGTCTTTAGTTGTTCAACTTCAACAACCTTGTCTTTCATTTGATCTCGAAACTCTTTGTCCTTGTTTTTGAGCTTCACAAGCAACACTTTCATTGTCATGGTATTCTGTTTATGTTCATTCAAGGATTCCAAGATTTTCTTTTTGAACTTCGTGAAGTCACTATGGTTTAAGTTTACTGTGTTTAGAAACCAATTGGCTTTGAGATCAATATTCAGCAACGTGAGATGTATCTCATCCGCAACCTTTGATAGCCCTTCATCATCATCATCTGCAAGAACCTTCTCAATTGCATCACACAAGCTATCATTACAATCACAAGAGTCCATACCTTTATTGGATTCCTCTTCTTTCTTCTCTTATTCTTGATTGATATCTTCCGTGGGCTTGTCTTCTAATTCCTGATCTGTATTTTTGGGTTCTAGTATTTCCTTCTAATACCCGCTCTCCAACTTGAACCATAGATATTTGGATTGTATTCCCCTACACTTTCCTTCATTGAGATGGGAATTCCATCCATGAGAAACTTCAAGGCTGTAGTATTGTCCTTCTTTGCTTCCTTCTATGTAGCTAATTTTCACTTCTTATTTGATGGAGCAGGTGGATTTATTACAATATCCCAAACACCAAAATTCTTTAGGTATGCCTTCATCTTGCTCCTCCAACTGAAATAATATGTCATATCAAGTACATGCACCTCATTGCTTGATGACTCTTCCTTTTCTTCCATTGTGTCTAAGGATCTCCTTTAAGCTTCCTAGGCTTGTGTCGAATTTTGACTCTAATACAAATTGTTTGACACAATGGCCACACTGAGATGGGGGGTGAATCAGTGTGAGAGAAATTTATAAACTTTTTACCTTCTTTTATTCAATCAAAGTATATCAAGCATTAATCACATAATCATATGCATTTTCTAAGTCAACCATAAGTCATAAGCATAAAAATCACATCAAAGAGACACAAGAATGTTTGTAATTTGATCTTTATTTATTGTACATAGAAGAGAAAAATATTCTCGATTATAATAAGCACCAACTGATAGAAATAACACCAAATCTGAAAGAGGACTCAACCTGGTTTTCTTAGATCCAACTAAGAAGGTTTGAGGAGTCTAATCCTCAAGTGAAAGTCACTACTTGCAATTTTGATGCCAATCTTTGATTGTCATCAATTCACTGCTCATCACTCTTTGATTAATATCTACTACTCATCCTCTTCACTGCTCATCATTCTTCATTGCTACAACTATGCATGGTCTACTCACCAACACTTCTTATCATGTCGACAATCATCAAGGTCTGATCATCATTAAGGTCTTCATAGTTGTAGGTGTATAATTCTGGTTGTCAAAATTATGTAATACAACTTGTCATCAAGGTTTCAATCATAATCAAAAGGTAAGCACCTGCATGCTTCACTTGTTCGTTCAACTGTACTTCATCTATTACCATCATCCTTAGAGTGTCAGCAAGCAATCATCATCAAGCTTACATCTTCATCACAAAATTTGTATCATAGAATATAAGGCATCATCATCTTCATTAGTACACACTGTATGTACTCAAGCACTTATGTTATTGTTTATATATTACCACTGTATGCACTGCATCATTGACTTCATATCATAATTAGGTGAGAATCAACATCAATGTAGCTTCATCATCATCACACTTCACTTTATAACACAAAATTACTATATATATACTACTATATGCATTTACTCATTTCATTGTACATACCAAGATCATTCCTCATTACCATTGCTTGTTTCATAATACTAATTACTTTAGAAACCAACTCAATCTAATGTTATCATCAAGTTTATCTGCTATGCATACTTCTACTAAATTCAGGACTGCCTTAATGTCTCAATCTTCAAGTATACTTTAAGAATTGGCTTCAAAAATATCTCAGAACTTTATTGTTTTCACTAATTCAAATACCAACCAAAACGATCCTTTGAGTTGCTTGCAAAACAAAAGTTATTGCATGATGGTATGACCCTTATTTGCTGTCTTCACATGTGGCTAGACTTTATCTGTGATTTGTAGTATGCCCTAGCTGGGATCAGATGAGGAGGAGTAGTCAAAGACCATACTCATCCTAGTGTTGCATCTTCCAGATGAATCCTACATCTGTCATTACTCTCCTCAACACATCAAATCTGCTGTACAAAATTAGGTTCATAACAAAAACACCAAAAAGACATAAAATCAGATTAGGTCTACTAAAAAATCACCCGAATCTCTGCTCTTGATTGTAGAATCTCGGACTATAAATATTCCCAGTCAACCTCAGATTGTTTGTATAGTCGATGAATGCAACTTCAAACAATTTTCCTGTCACTAGAATGAAGGGCTTCTACACTTTTTTACTACTAGTGTGTTTGTCTTCCTTAGTCAACTGTTTGCTGGTTAAAAATAGCCACCAAAACAATCATAAGACATAAAACAAACTTAAAAATTGTTATTGCAACTTGTATGCTGCTCCATCTCTGCAAGACTGGGGTATATACTACTGCTCCCAAGAAGGTCTATTACAAATTCGGGTGATTACAAAGTCTGTTTCAAACCCCAAAAACCTTGTTAAAAAATTGTGAAAACTTCTACCGAATTCTTTCATCGTATCAACGAATTTAAAAAAGGATTTATGCTCTGATGCAAAAGAAAAATGTGACTGATCCTAGCTCTGATAATTTCACTACTTCTACAACTAAGAGTTGGCTGCTGCCACTGGTCCTATACCTAAATTCCTCAGTCATCCACAGTCATGAAAAATTGTAGAGCTGTGCTTCTTTCATTCGAAAATCACACTTGGAAAATGAAATTTTCGACTGGGTATTTATACTAGTTTAAAAAAAAAGTTAATTTTTGAGCCGACTTGTCATTTATGTAATTTTAATTTATTTATTTTTGTTTCCTTTTTGAGCCGACTTCAAGGGATGATGTGGGGTAAGTTGTTTTATTTAGTATTTTAATTTGAATTGAATTGTGTCATACATTCTTCAAAGGTCAACCCTTAGGGTTTGTTGCATGTACTTTATTAATTTTTTAATTTTAAACCATCCTTCAAAGTCATCCACATCATTGAAAATGCATGGGTGCGTGTCCTCCACTCTCATAGGGTTGCATCAAGCCACTAGGGCTTTCAATGGCATGCCATGTGCAAGGTTCCATAATGGGCTTCCAGCATGTCACCAAATGTTACCATGGACCCTTTCCAACTTCATCATCAATCCAATATGTGTCTTGACCATATCTTCATGTCAAGTAACCATGTAAGTGCAAGTACCGGTCTCCATGACCTTTGTAAGGGAATCAAGTCTTCATGGGATTCTTCATCAAGCAAGGGGATTAATAGTCTTCATTAACCACCTCAACCACACTAGGAGATCCCCAAGGGTCAAGATCCCACATGATATCACCTGTGGGGTAGCTTGGTCTTCTCCTGGGGTACCATGACACCATCAGAGCATGAATGACCACAAAATGGGTCATTAATGCTTCTCCAACCCATCTAGTTTTTCTCGAACGCCCATCAAGGCTTCAACACCATCTCCAGGGTCTTCAACACCTTCAACAGGGTATTCAACATTGTCAACAAGATGGTGGATCCAAGATCCAACCTTATGGGTACAGGGACCTTGTCAACTCGGTACAAGGTGCTTCAAGGAACAAACCCACTTTGTAAGGGGTCCAAGGCACTACAAGGTACAAACCCACTCTATAAGGGGTACAAGGAACTGTAGGTGGGACTTGGTGGAATCAATGACACCTTGTGGGGCCACTGCAAGTCCATGTTGGCATCAATGACAATTTCATGAACATTGCAGAAGGACTCAATTGCAGAAATTGAGGTTGCGGAAAGCTTGTTGCAGAAGAAGAGTTGCAGAACCGAGCTTGTGGAAAGCTGGTTGTGGAAGCATAGTTCTGGAATCCATTTTGCGAAAGAAGATTTTAATCAACATTTTAAGTTGATTAAGATAATTTTAGGTCTGCTAGCTCTTATCTTCCATTAGTTTTGGTATCAGAGAAGAAATATCAGACTCTATATAAGGATTCCTCCAAGACAAGGATGAACACGTGGGGTTCCAGTAGTACGTGGTCAAGGAAGACATGCCGTGGAGACAAATACACAAAGAGAATTAAGAGAACTCGAAGCTAGAATGGAGGCTGTGGAGAGAAGAAATTTAGAGAGTATAGACATGAACAATGAAGGAGAATCCTTTGAAGAAGAGAAAGAGGATATTATTGAATAAATTAAGGTATTAAGGATGTTGGTGAAAGCTAGTAACAAGCCTAAAGTTGAAGTTCCCATGTATGAAGGTAATTTCAATGTGGAAGAACTTATGAACTGGATTAATGCTCTAGAAAAGTACTTTGATTTTGAAGAAATTGAGGATAAAAAGAAGGTGAAATATGTAGCGACCAGACAGAAAGGAAATGCAGCTGTCTGGTGGGATGAACTACATATCCATAGAGAAAGAAGAGGTAAGTCCAAAATCAAAACTTGGGATAAAATTTTAGATAAAATTAAAGTCAATTCATGCCTAAGGATTATTAGTTGACTCTCATTAGATAGCTTCAAAATCTTAGACAAAAGGGTATGGATGTTAAAGAATACACAGAAAAGTTCTTTAAGCTGAGTATTAGAGCTGGTCAGACACAAGGGGACATTGAAAGAGTGGCCATATATATAAATGGATTGATATATGAGATACAAGATGTGACCATCTTGTTGAATTTGAAGACTGTTGAAGATGCTTATCAGGAAGCCTCTAGGGTAGAAGAGAAGCTACTAAGAAAACAAAACCAAAAGAATTGAGGGAGAATTACAACAAGAGGAAAAGGATCTCCAAGTAGAGGAGGTAAGTTTCAGAACCCTAAAGATGAGGCAGAATTTTCTAGTAGCCAATCACCCCAAAGAGGAGGATTCAAGGGAGGTAGGTTTAATGTTAGAGGAAGAGGCAGAAATAGAGAAGTGAGATGCTATACATGTGGTGAAATTGGACACATGTCATGGGAGTGCCCAAAGAATAAACCTACAGCTCAGAGGAATGTAAACATTGTTAAGGCTCATGAGGAGTCCAATAAAGAGGCATATATGACTAATCCTCTCAAGGAAGGATGATCTCTTATGATGAAGAGAGCGCTAGTAAAAACAAAGAAGAAACTGCATGAAACAAGCGAGAGGAAGAGTTTGTTCAGGACTAAGTGTAAAGCACAAGGAAAGTGTTGTAAGATGTTTATTGACAGTGGTAGTACGGATAATTTGGTTTCCATAGAGATGGTAGAGGAGTTGGGATTGAAGAGGATGAAACATCCCACTCCTTATAAAGTGTCCTGGTTGCAGAAAGGACATCATATCTTGGTGAATGAGCAATGCAATGTGGAGTTCCAAATTGGTAATTATAAATATGTGGTATTATGTGATATAATATCTATGGATGTATGCCATATACTCTTAGGGAGGCCAAGACAATATGATAGAAAAGATGTTCATGATGGAAGGAAAAACAATTATTCTATGGAAAAGGATGGATGGAGGCATACACTGTCACCTTTAAAAGATGAATCATATCAAGAAGATTCAGGATCCAATATCCTATTGATGACTAGGAAGGAGTTGTTACAAGAAGTAAAGAAAGAAGAAGAACTTCATTTTCCCCTTGTTGGAAAACCAAAGGTAATTTTAACTTCTACAAATTTAAATGATTTTCCTATTGAAGTTAAAATCTTTCTTGATGATTATGCTGACAGTATTGTGGATGAGTTATCAAATTCTTTACCTCCCATGAGAATTATTAGTCATCACATTGACTTAATACCTAGTGCAATTTTACCTAATAGGGAATCCTACAGACTGACACCTCAAGAGAATGAAGAGATCAAACAACAGGTACATGAGCTATTGGATAAATATTTGGTGAAAGAAAGTTTGACTCCTTGTGCAGTACCCACTGTGCTTAACCCAAAGAAGGACGGTGGATGGTGTATGTGATGAATCCAGATCAATCAACAAGATCACTATTAGGCACAAATTTCCCTTACCCCGCATTGATGATTTGATGGATTGTCTAAGTGGTTCAAAGTATTTTTCAAAGATATATTTGAAAAATGGTTATCATCAAATAAGAATAAGATAAGGGGATGAGTGAAATACTGCATTCAAGACTAAAAATGGACTATATGAATGGTTAGTAACACCATTTGGGATTACTAATGCACCTAGTACTTTTATGAGATTGATGAATGAGGTCTCGAAGGAGTACACTGGAAAATTTGTGTAGTGTATATGGATTATATTTTGATTTTCAGTAAAAATAAAGAAGAACATTTGAGACATCTTAAGTTGGTGTTGGAAACTCTGCAAAAGGAGAAGCTGCTGATAAATATGAAAAAGTGTAGTTTCATGAAGAAAGAGTTGATTTATTTGGGATTCATGGTTTCAGAAGAAGGGTTGAAGATGGATCCAGATAAGGTGCAAATAATTCTGAATTGGCCAACTCCAAGCAATGCGTACGAGGTAAGAATTTTTCATGGTCTTGCAAGTTTTTATAGAAAATTCATCAAGAATTTTAGTCAAATTTGTGCACCCATAATAGACACCTACAGGGTAAGTAGAAATTTTTTCAAGTGGACAGAAGCAGCTAATAGAAATTTCAAATTGTTGAAGAAGAAGATCACTAGAAGCCTATTATGGATTTACCAAGTTTTGACAAAGTTTTCCAAGTAGAGACAGATGCTAGCGGGACAACAATAGGGGTTGTTTTGAGTCAAGAACAGAGACCAGTAGCATACTTCAGTGAGAATTTGAATGAGTCAAAACAAAAGTATTCCTCATATGACAAGGAGTTATATGTTGTTGTGAAATCTCTCAAGAAATGGAGACATTATTTGATGCCTAAAGAGTTTGTGCTCTATTCAAATAATCATGCTTTGCAGTTTATAAATAGTCAACCTAAGTTGAATTAGAGACATGCTAAGTGGGTGGAATTTTTGCAGAACTTTGCCTTTGTGATCAAGCATACAAGTGGAAAATCTAATAAGATTGTTGATTCCTTAAGCAAATTAAATTTGATCTTGCAAGAAATTAAGTTCAATACTTTGGGATTTGAAAATTTGGTTAATATGTATAAAGAAGGTGTAGATTTTAAGGATATATATGCAGCTTGTGAGAACCCAGTTTCCCACAATAGATGTCAATGGTTGGACTACATGTTACAGGAAGGATTGTTATTCAAGAATAATAAATTGTGCATTCCTAAATGTTCTATGAGAGAAAATTTGATACAGGAGAATCACAATGGAGGTTTGTTAGGTCATTTTGGACAAGACAAAACATTTGCTCGGGTGAGTAATTTTTATTTTTTTCCAAGAATGCAGCAAGATGTAAAGAAGTTTGTTGAAAAATGCAGTATATGTCAACATGCAAAAGGGAGGAGACAAAATACCGGACTGTATTGACCCCTACCTATTCCAACTAGGCCTGGGATTACATCAATATGGATTTTGTTTTGGGATTGCCTAGAACTCATAGGGGGTATGATTCTATTTTTGTGGTAGTATATAGGTTTTAAAAAATGGCACATTTTATTGCTTGTAAGAAGACCAATGATGCAACGCATATTGCTAACTTGTTCTTTTCATAAATTGTAAAGTTGCATGATTTTCCTTTGAGCATTGTGTCTGACAGAGATACTAAATTTGCTGGTCATTTTTGGAGAACTTTATGGAAGAAATTGGGTACTAAACTTAGTTTTAGCTCTTCTTATCATCCTCAAACTGATGGTCAGACTAAAGTGGTAAATAGGAGCTTGGGAAATATTTTGAGAAGTCTTGTTTATGAGAATATTAAACAATGAGATTTAGCTCTTGCTCAAGCTGAGTTTGCTTACAATGATTCACCTAACATGAGGACATGTATGAGTCCTTTTCAAATTGTGTATGGAATGCATCCAAGAGGAGTGTATGACTTAGAATTTTGGGAGGGCAAGAAAAGAGAACTGCAGATGGTGAATATTTTGCATCTAGTATGCATGAGGTACATGAAAGTGTCAAAAGAAAATTGTGGGAAAGTACCAGGACGTATAAACAAAGAGAAAACATGAGGAGAAGGGAAGTAAATTTTCAGGTTGGATATTTAGTGATGGCCTATCTCCGAAAGGAGAGGTTTCCTAAGGGGAATTACAATAAACCGAAACTCAAAAAAATTGGGCCTTGTAAAATTTTGAGGAAGGTTTCTGTAAGTGCATATGAAATAGAACTTCCTTCTGATCTTCAAATTTCTCCAATTTTTAATGTTTCATATTTATATCCTTTTAAAGATTCAGGTGTTCAAACAGAATAAATGATCTCAGGTGAAGATGTTCCATTTATAGATTGGCAAGGACAATTACCACAGATTGAAGCTATTGTTGACAAGAAAATTTCAAAGAAGACCAAGAACAAAGATTATTTGTATTTGGTCAAGTGGAAAGATAAACCATATGAAGATGCAACATGGATGACTGAACTGGATATTGATGAGCACAATGTAGACCCTGAAGAACTAATGAAGAATTCTTTTCTTCCCCTATAGTATGATGCAAGAGCATCGAGACAAAGTCCTTTGTTTGATGAATAAGCAAGCAATGCTTCCATGTAATTTTTCTAGAAGATATGGTTAGTTGTCGATTTTTGTAACCTGTTTTGTAGATAGGATCTGTTTGATTGTAATAATGACAATTTTCCACTAATGTCCTCGAATATTGTAAGAGGTTTCTCGAGGATAGGTTAGTTGTAGGTTTACTTTCTTAGGAGTTCAGATTTGGTTGTCTCGGATTTGATAGGTTTAATGTATTTCTATTTAATGTAATAGGGTCTAAATGTGTAGACAGAGACATAGCGAGATATAGAGGAGAGTGTATGTGAGTGAGTGTGTATGACGATGGTTAATGGTTGATTGAATGAATAACAAAGTTTTAATTCTCTGCGCATATGTGATTATCTAATATCTTCTTTTCAATAACCAGAAGCCTGTATAAATTCTCCGTGTCAATGAATCTTTTATATTGATATAAATGTTCAGAGAATCCAAGAAGAGAGATGTGTATTCAGTCAAGCTCAATAGGAATGAAATTGATCGTTTCACAGATCAATTCATCTGTAATTGTATGCGTAAAACTCTGTAATTTCGACAGATCTACGGTCATAGATGAATTCCGCAAAAAAAATGTGTATAAGAATGAAGTTCCACATTTTATCAGATATCAACGACTAGGAAGCTTTCCGCAAAAGATCGACGGTTGTCAAAAGTTACGGGAAGAGACTCGCGGGAGGAAAATTGCGGAATCCCATTTTTGGGAAAAGAGGGAAGGTGTATCCGCAATTCGCAATCCACAATCCAATTGCGGAAAGGATCATTGCAACTGCAAGATTGCAAAAGTTGAGTTTTTGAAGATCGAGAATTGCATTCCCACAATTCGAAATTGCGGAAAGGTTCTTGTAGAAAGGCAATTGCAAAAGGACTCAATTGCGGAAATTGACGTTGCGAAACCAAGCTTACAGAAAGCTGGTTGTGGAAGTAGAGTTGTAGAACCAAGATTGTGGAAAGCTGGTTGCGAAAGAAGAGTTACGAAATCCAGTTTGCGGAAGAAGGTTTTAATTAGCATTTTAAGCTGATTAAGAGAATTTTAGGTTTGCTAGCTCTTATTTGCCATCAAAACTTCCTTTGCTTTTCCTCAAAATCCTAGAAGTGAAGTTTATAGTTAAAACTAAATGATTGTAATCTAACATATTTATGCTTTATTCACACTCTTAAAAGAAAAATACGAATGAGAATTACCTTTTCACACTCCTAAAAGAAAATATAAATGATAGTTAAAATTTATCTTTGATTTTAACTATTTATTTATAATAATAACCACCTATAATCATAAATCACATAACATATATCTCTATCTCTATGGAGCCTATTTTTGGAAAATGTACAATAAACCACATAACATATATCTCTAGGGAGCTTACTTTTGGAAAATGTACGATAAACAAGATAGTAAAGAACACCTTAACCATTTTCCTTGTATGAAATAACAACATAAATGCCACTTGCAAATTAAAAAGACAAAATATGACATGTAAGATTATATTGTATGTATTGAAATTAATTTATAAAAAGCCAAATGATTTTAAAAAAATTGTGAAAAATACTTTTTACATGAATTGAGGAAATCCATAACATGGTCATAAACTACTAAAAAATGACCACCATCTATGTTCTTTAAAGTTTATTTTTTCTCTAATTCATGCCCTCCCAAAGGCGTGAGAGATGCAATGTCCCATGGTTTCACCCAATCAATATGGCACATCTCATTGACCAACTATATACTCACGTTGATAACGACAATAGGGCATGTGTACAATGTGGTTGAATATTCAAATGTGACACCTACACTTCTAACAATATATAGATATCTCATGCCTTTTATTTTACCACAATCATAAGTACTATCTATACACAAATCATGATTACCTCTGTTTCGGTTTTTTGGTACTTGAATTCTATTTTCTCTATAATGATTATGGATAAGGTTTCCCTAAGCAATAGGACATGTCTTCTAAAACAAACCACCACAAGTTTGACAATTTCCATGGACACAAGCTTAACTATCAAATAATTGTCCATCCTCTCTATTACACAAAAATATATGAACAAATTTATGAAAACTAAGGAGGCCATTGGAATTGCAAACAAAATGAACACATTTCATTGTTACTTTATGAAACATTTAATAATAAAGATGAAACTAACCATGATAATGACAACAAGAAGTATTGCACTAATATAATGCCTAAGAAAACATGGTTTATAACTATCAAATATGTGATAACAACATTTTCCTCTTGATGTTCATCTTTATACGTTCTAAATAATTTTGCATACAACATCTCATAAAAGTGCGTAGGATGTTCACAAACACCATGATTGACTCTACAAGATATACCATCCTTAGCTTTCGATCATGTTACCTCCCAAACCTACACTTCAAGTGGTAAATCTCTAAAATACAAGTGAAAATTAGAGGAACTCAGGAAGGCCTCCGACTATCACCACAATATCCTTTCGTCTCAGTTCAGGCCAACTCTCCTTCGGCACAAGGGGGGTTTCCCTAAGTAAATGTATGATATAATTTGTAGAAATAGAATATGATGGAATGTTAAGACTAGCATCAATCTAAGGGTTATGGAATCAAATAAGAAAAAACAAAGAGGGCTTGACATCATATGGAAGAAGATGTATCCAAGCCATCAATGATGTGCCATGACTAGTCCAAAAAAATATCTTAGGTGATGAGAGTGAGTGAGAACCCTGTCCATAGATGTTCCATCACAATCAATAGTGAAGAAGTATAATAACATGAGATAAAAGGGAGACAAACAGAGAAATACAACATTCAAATGATTGGACAACTCAAGGAACAAGTTGTATGCAACAAGTCACATCTTCAATAATAATTTCATAGGATTAAAAGATCCATTAACATGTGCCACATCAAATGTTTCATTATAGTAGAAATATTCCCCAATATCCAAGACTACATCAAGAACCAAGGAGAGTTTACAACCTCACACTAAAGCCTTCTAACGTGAAAAGATTTGTCTTATATAGATCATTGACAGTGATAACAACACTAGCCACTCAAGATAAAATGAAAAATGTCCAAGAGACAAGAGACATGGAAATAGAGCCTCACATATGCTTGCTTGTACCTTCAATTTCTATTTATTACATGATCTTTAACTAAGCTTAGAGGGGTTTACTCTATCAATCGAACTGTGAGAATTAAATTAGGGAGATAATATTTATATAAAATATCTAGCTCAACCTATTAAAAGAAAATAAAATTAGTGGATTCTAGATCCACTTTTCTCTCCAAGAATAATAATTGATAAAATAAATTAGTCTTCTGGATCCATAGTCTCCCCAAGGAAAACAATAAAATATTAATGCCTCATAACTGACTCACATAAAAAGTAAAACAATGTATAAATTAATAAGCAATGATGGTGGCTATACCACATGTCTTTTTCTCAAGCAAAAGACCTCCTTGAATGAAGCATATTTGACCAAGCAAGTAAATATCTCATGCCACATGTCTTTTTATCCTTTGGAAACCCTTCAAAGATAGACTCTAAACATGCAAAGCTTATCCATATGTGCAAGGAATTCTCCACCATGTGCATTCATTAATCTCACTCTTACCAAATAACCAAAATTCTCAAGCAACAATGATTGGGCGTTCCTAAAAAATCGATGAAAATGAAGCAAGGGTTTTAAGTTGGTAGATTTGCAACCACCATAACTTCTAATATTTGTTGGAATTTCTATTAAGACCACAATTTGGAAACCCTATATTCATTCTACATTATCTAGCATTGATTTGGAAAAAAATGTGGGTACTCTTTGAGAATATATATGCTTGTGAGCTAGGACACTTCTCAAATAAACTATCTTGAATTCCTCCAAAAGAGGGTCTCATAGATATGTGTGCAAAAAATGGTTCATTAATCATTATAACAACTCCTCAGACATAGGGAAACCTCAAAATGTGTGCCAATAAGATGCATAAAACTTCTCAAATCATGCTAACCAATCCCACATAAAGTGGGTCTACACAGATATAAGTGTAAAGTGGGGAATGGTTGTTAAAACAATGCCTTAAAATAAGGATTCCCTCAAAGAATGTTCATGAAACCTCAATATATGCATTTTGACCAAATCAAGCTCCTCATCAAGTGCACCAATGCATAGATACATGAAATGAGGAGTCAATCCACTGTGTTAGCATCAATCCATGTTGAAAATTACAACATCAATCTACTAGATCCATGAAGCAAGGGGATGACCCCGTCAATCAAGTAATATGATGTAATTATGCCTCACCATTGAGTGTCAATAAGGATAAATCAAGAGAGTGACCCTCCAAAAAGGGGATTCAATCACAATTTTACTAGATCTATGTACCATGTCTCTCCAAATTGCAATGACATCAACACACCAAGGGAAACCATGCAACATCATGCCAAACATAGCCATTGAGAAGGCTAGAACCATTCAGAAAAAGGTGCATAAGTGGAGAACTCTCTCAACATGATTAACAAATACACCAAGGATAACACCATAATTCTACAAAACACCATGTGAGGTATGGTGTTCCATAGCCCAAGCAAACATTTCATCAAAAAATCTACTAGGAGGTTAATCCATCAATTACAAGCATGGAATAAGAGGAGTGCACCAATAGAAAAACTACAATATATGATAATCAACCTAAAGATGAGGTGGATGAGTAACCAAGATGCTCAAGGGAAACAAATGCTCCATCAAATGTCATCTTGCATACCTGTGACATGTGTGATGAAAATCACAAGTGTAGGCCTCATACAAAATTAAGGGTAAGAAGACACACACGATCGTACACCTCAAAAGAAATATCTTTTGCATCTAATATTAGCGTGCACTATGTAAGAACTTTACTGAGAATTCCCCAATATGTACCATATTTTTATGTTGCAAATGTTTTGTCATCTTCATTTCCCAAAAAAGATAGGAACTCATAAACCCACCAACATTAGAATTTGATATTACTAGTTTTTATATGGAAATATCTAGTTCCATTAAGGAAGAGGATATATCATAAGACACATATAGCAGACAAATAGTCTTTTCCATTAGTACCCTCCTTTAGTGATGTAAGTGCTTCCTTAATGCTCAATGTAAGTGCATCTTGTACATAAATTATTCTTCTTTTCTAAATGAATGATTATAATCACCTTGAATCTTTCAAATAGTAGATGGTCTATTAAACTAGAAAGAAGATGAGCAAGATCCCTAACAAAATTACCTTCAATCTATTTAACTGTGATTCCATTTATATGAATGTTTTAGTCTTATCAGACACCTGTTCCATGTAACTTTTAATTATGCTAAAACTCTCCTCTAGTCTATTATCATTTTCTTCTAAAGTAAAATGATTGATTTCCAGATCCTTTTCATTTCCTACAATACAAAAAAAAAAAACTTATTAATAACACTTATATCTATATAAAAATGAATATCTACAATTTAATTTATCTATTCTCTAATATACACGTTATATAATTTATGCTCGTCTATCTTTTTGGAATTCCGCTTTACTAAGGAATGGTGATATTCTTTCACAACATCAACCTTACAAGTTAAATGAGTCTGGCATATAATTATCCATGTCATTTATGTTGTTGATTGAAGTCATGTTTCTTTTCTTGCTTCTTCATAATTGCAGTTTCTTAAGATGTTAGCTTCCTTCTATTTATGATGTTATTGCCAAAAACAGAAAATTATTATTATTTGCAACTTCAATTAAATCATACAAAAGACTAGATTGATTAAAAAACTTGTGAATTATAATAGTACCATTCTCTCTTTCACACACACACAATTTTCCCAAATTCATGTCAACCCATATTAAATTGTTTTCCCAAGAAAAAAACTATACTTTATTGAAGTATATGTAAAAGTAGTACATATGCACAAATGGCCCACATAATACATGATCATATCGAATCCAAAATAATCCAAAACCATAGGATAGGACACAAAATAAAAAAGGCCCAAAGGGAAGGAGCCAAAACAAAGTCCAGAGCTCAAAAGAGCCCATACCAACAACAAAGATATACAAAAAATCTAGAACAAAGCCACCAGAACTCAGTACAAAATGGTCTAAACACTACCTTCCAAATAAAGAGATCCATTGGACCAGAACTTGAATAAATAGAAACCATCGAGCGCCCAAAGATCTTTTTTCGACAACAAGTTAGCCAACAGATTCTGCTCCCCAAAGGCATGTGGAAAGGAGATGTTTTGGAAACAATTGGTCAACAACCTAGTCTTCTTCAAGCAATCCGAGAGTGGAAGAATATTTATCCCATGAAATTTCATGGCCCAATCAATAATAACCCTCGAATCTCCAAAAATTTGAATATTGTCCAGACCAAGACTAGAAGAGAACTTCAAAAGGAGCCAAAGAGAGAGGAACTCACTCTTGGTATTGGAGCCAGAATTGAAACGCATCCAAAGATTACAATATATGTCCTTATCCAAGAAGAGGATCACACCGACCCCACAAAACATAGAGTCCCATTGTGAGGACCCATAAAAAAAACCCATCAAACGATCGGTTGCAAACATAGCCTAAAAATCTCTAGTTTTTTTATCGACGATCCAATATCTTTTGCAAGACAATATTAATTGAATGCAACCAACCCCCTGAAGAACATGGTGAGAGCATCTGGATAAACATTTTCAAAAATCCTTTTATTCCTTCCTTTCCATAATTTCGACGAAATGAAACAAGGAAAAGACTGCCAAAAGGGAGCCTTGTTTTTCCATGAAAGGAAGCATTCTGATAGGGAACTCCCCAACCAACAATTTGTACATTTTAAAATGCGCACCACATATAGCCATACAAATGTAGAGAATTGGCAAGAGACAAATAAATGAAAAATTGATTCTTCATCCATGCCACACATGACACAAAGGTTTGGACTGATCATACCTCCCTTCAAAATATTGTCCCATGACAATAGGCGATTTTCCAACGCAAGCCAACAAAAGATGATAATTCTATACAGACCCTGTCAAGACCATAACGAGTGCCACCATTGTTGAACATAAATAATATCTTCGGATAACAACTGATATGCTAAATTCCCATCAATCTTTCTAAAACTCCGATTGAAGGTCCATTTTAGAACATAAAATCCTTCATCTAGAAAGATTGAGCCATTCTGAGGACCTATGATAGAATCTGACCATTCAGTCCCCAAATTACCACAAAGACCCAATTAAGAAGCTGTTATCCAACCTTGAAGAGAAACATCACTACATTCACCTCACCTCACATTAAATTGTTTCCCATTTATACTTGTTATACTTGTCACGCTGAAGTTTGTTTAATACACACAAAATTTTGCCACATCCACCTCAACCCATCTTAAATTGTTTTCCCCTTTTGTACTTGTCACACTAAAGTTTGCTCGATTAATTTCTATGTCTCACAAAAGTGGATTTGTTAAATGAAAAAAATGATGGCAAGAACTTATTGATATCGATAGGTTTAATACCACACATTGATAGGAATTTAAGGTATTAATGGATATAATCATAGGTAAGTTTGCATTAAAGATTTTCAACTTCATTAGAAATTGTAGGGAACACCATTAGAGATGGTATTACGATGATTAAGGAGGAAAGAATAAACATTTAGCATGTTTTTTTTCTTTTTCTTTTAATTGCAACAATTAGGCTTTGTATTAAAAAGGGGTTCTGAATTATTAGAATACAAAAATGGATTATATGATATTAGAGTTTCAAACAAATTTAAAATTTCAAAATGAGTATTAGATATACAAATAATTCTTACAATTTTGATAACATAACTAAAAATGTTGCTAGTATAAACTTCTATAAAATGAGTTAAAACTAAATTTGACTTTAAAAACATAAGAAAAACCTAAGGTTTAAAGAAAAGATACTCGTTAATGAATTTTTGCTTGATGTATGTATGAAGCGTGAGCTCCAAAGTTGTATTTATGTTTGCTACATCTTCATGCACTTAATCAATTGTTTCTTAATCCTTGAGTACAACTCTAGTAGACCTAGTGGAAATATTTGGGAAATAAATATAGAGAATGAGAGATATTTGCAAGACCTAGAACCCGTTCATATACCATATTAAAGTTTTATTGTAGTTTCTCAGCCTACTAACTTTGATGAGCCACTACAATTGATTATTCAATGTTTTTGGCCTTTAGAGAGTTAACGAACTTTGTCATTCCACTACTAAAATGGGAGAAAGCCACCTGAATATCTTCAATTTGTCAGACACTTCTTTGAACCCAATGCAAATAAGAAATTTCACAAAGGATGCAATTACTTGAATGCCTATGGCCATCCATGTTACATGAATTCCTGAAGGAAAATCCAATTACAAGGGAAACAAAGGATCTAAGAAAGTTCTAGACTTGGAGCTGTAAAATAAAAATCAAGACATTGAACCAAAATCCACATGTAAAGTCCCAAGACTTCAAAAACAATATACTACAACCAAATTTTAGAAGCCTATCAAGAAAGAGAAGCAGGTCAAGATAGAGAATAGCTCTGATACCATACGAATCCTCACACTAAACGCACTTGAAAACACTAAAACCCATCTAAAAAAATTTCCACCTTTCCTGCCAAATTCTGTCATGCCATGGTTAATTATTGATTCTTTGCATTGCATTAAGAAGTGTGAGAGGTGTAAGAAGAGGTAGGCTATAGTAAATACATATATCATTACCCTTGAAGTAGTAAGCCAATTTCCCATGATATTCAATGGCATGCATTTTTTAAAGTGTGGATGGCTATCTTTCATGGGAGGCATAATAAAAAAGGGACCCTCATTTATACTTAACATCTCAATGTTCAACAAAACCTCCTCATTTTCCTCAACACCGACTAGATGATTGAAGCCCTTAACGCTTAGAAGAATCCTATATACTCAAGGCTCCTTGCCACCCCTTAAGCTCTTTGGATCAACATAGAGAGGCTTGTATTATGAGAGAGATTGATTACACATGATAGTCGAGTCTCCAATAACTATTACATATTTTATTCCTTTTGATACGAGCATAGATAATCTTATTGCATACTTCATTCCTTTTTATATAAGGATAGATAATTCTTAATGTTAAAGAAATAATCTACCTTAGTACCATGGTTATCTACCTAGGAGACCTAATCATTTGCCTTGTGCTTATGTTGTATGGTCTAACTTAGGTTATACTGATCAATGCTGGTCAAATAGGTGATTCTAGCTCATTAATTGATAGTTGAGGTGCTATACTTTGATCATCCTATCATCTAGGTGCTTGCATTAATTGCAAACCACTTCTATCTTTGAATAGGGGTGCTGGTGTGTGAATGTGGTTGTTTTGTGGTCTTCTTGGGAATTTATTTGGCTCCTAGAGACTCTCCCACTCACCCATGTGCTCTCCCATTCTAGCCTTCCATAATTTATGACCCATACATGCTTCTTACCTGTTCACACATGTTCACACATTTTCATACATGGATTCATGACTTCTTGGTTAGGTTTGGGAGCCTATTGGTCAACCTAGGGGGGTTTAGTGGTCAAATCCTAGCCTGACACTTGTATGCATTCACACGGCCTCCAAGGGCTCATGAATTTTCCCCAATGTATTATAAATATGTACTATACACATCTACAAGATGTACTATAATAATATGATAAGTTATTAGCACCATTCACATGTGCTATTTCAGTCTCTTTTGTTGTTCTCTTGCATATTTTGTCAAATAATTTGAGTGTGAATATTGCTCTAGATCCTAGATCTCACTGAGAGGAAATTCTCACATGGTATCAGAGCTAGTTGGAGCTGCAAACAAATCTAGATAGGTTTGAGTTTTTGTTTAGGGCATATTTCCAGAAAATTTGAGTGTTTGCATTGCAGTTTTTTCTGTGTTTTTGTCACAGGTTGCACAAGTAGGATGGAGAAGACTCAGCTATTTATTACAACATTCAAATATTTTGAATGGAAGGCCGAAATAGTGATCCAATTGAGGTCGAAAGGCCTATATAGAGTCACCATGGGGACTGAAGCCGAGCCCAACTTTGTAGTAGAGAAAGCTAAGTACTTCAATCGACTTGATGAAGCTTTTGGAAATATTTTCCTCAGCATTAAGAGGGATATCCTCTTTCATGTTGAAAGTCTTGGCACATCCAATAAAGTTTGGCTCAAGCTTGAGTCACTATTTGGGAAGACTGATGAAATGAGAGTCCATCAACTTGAGAATGAGCTAATCTCCCTGAGACCAACTCACAATGAGACCATTGAAGACTTCTTTACCAAGTTCAAAGCGCTGGTACTTCAGCTAAAACAATGTGGAATATAGAATAAATATGATAAACTTATCTTTTCCATCCTTTCTAAGCTAGGGCATGAGTATTCTGTGTATGTTTCGACATTCCACTCAAGCAAGCTTACAACCAGAAATTGGAGGATTCCTGCGCTAGAAGACTTCATTGAGTCTTTGAATTAGGAGCAGGACAAGCTCATACAAATGGGTACCATAAAATCCACCAAAGAACAAGCCCTTGCTGCTGGTGTATCAAATCAAGCCAAAGGCAAGAAGAAAGATTTGAAGCAAAGAGAGAAAGAGAAGAAGCAGTCAAGTTTAGAAAGCTCTAGTTCTACTAATGAGAGTTCGAGATCCAAGAGGAGAAATAAGAGAGAGAGACCCACATGTGGTTATTTAAGAGGTTCAAATCTTGAAATATCTTGCTTTAGAAATAATATGGATACCATGACCAAACTCCTTGAGGAGAACCATATTGATCTTCCATATTTTGCAAGAGGACAGGAGCGCAAGAAAGGAAGTGGTAAGCCATAGAATGCATTGAGTGCATGGGTAAAACCCATTTCTGATATCTATGTTTCTAATTTACCTTCTGATATATCAGAATATGAAGCCTCCATCCATTCCTTGGAAGAAACCCCAATCAGTTCACCAAAGCTTCCTCCCAAAACTAGTCATTTTTTGCTAATTTCTGATGTGTCTTCTGAAAGCTTGTTTCCAATTGAATTATATATTTCCAATTCTGATTCTAAAGGAAATATATAGGATTATATACAACATATGAAAGTCATAGACTCATTTTCCTAACCATTTCATGACCCAAAGACCCGACAACCCTCAAGTTCACTAGTTGGAAAATCTCAAAATTTCCTAGTTTCCAATACTATGTCACTTGTATATGTTGCTTTTATGTCTTGTATGTCTTTCATTGGTTGGAAAACCATATCATTGGCCTTCATGGTACTGTTGTTCCATATGTATGGACTTTCTTTTACCACCCATGGTTCAAATCTCAAGTCTCCAGACCCTCCAGGTTTGCTCAACTGCAAATGTGATCTAGTTGGTCACTCTTCTCTCTCTATGGACCCATTCGCTCATGGAGACACCATAAATATGATATTTTCTATTGTATATGACATATATTCTGATATTTTAGAGTCTCATGAGCTTTGTTACAGAGTTATAAAGGTGCTTCATCAAATTGGGAAGAAGATTCATGGTTTTATTTATGATACGGCAACTACACATGAGGCGGATTTTGTTGAATCTTTTGATGTTATTTGGGAAAGAGTTTGAAGAGATATCTTTTCCATGGTTGAATATGATTTTAAATCAGAGTATGCTTGCAGCAAAATACATTCTTATGATTCCCCTCCATCATCAAATGATTACCATCAAAGGGCCACTCCACATGATCCTTGTCTACATCACTTTGATGCATTGATGCATGATCTTGGCATCCACAACATCTTCACCAAGTCCATCACCAAGAAGTTGTTCTTTTAGCTCATTCAAGTGAAGAAAAGGAAACGTTGAAGACTTTTTTGATCATCTCTTTCATGTCCAATTTTTGAGGGGAGGTTTTGTCCCATGAGGTTTTCCTCCTTACCTCGGTTACTTGGATTAATAAAATTTTGTTGTAAAAGGTGACTTGTGCCTTAGTTACCAAGCCCTTAATGAATAATTTTGGTATAAGTTGTACTAAGTTAGGCTTAAGGGGGGGTGTTAGAGAAATAATCTACCTTAGTACCATGGTTATCTACCTAGGAGACATAATCTTTTGCCTTGTGATTATGTTGTATGGTATGACTTAGGTTATACTGATCAATACTAGTCAAATAGGTGATTCTAACTCATTAATTGACAGTTGAGGTGCTCTATTTTGATCATTTTGTCATCTTGGTGCTTGCATTAATTTCAAACCACTTCCAAATTTTACTAGGGGCGCTAGTGTGTGAATGTGGTTGTTTTGTGGTCTTCTTGGGTATTTATTTGGCTCCTAGAGACTCTCCCACTCACCCATGCGCTCTCCCATGCTATCCTTCCCTCATTTATGACCCAGGAATGATTCTTACCCATTCACACATGTTCACACATGGATTCGTGACTGTTTGGCTAGGTTTGGGAACCTATTGCTCAACCTAGGGGGTTTAGGGGTCAAATCCTAGCCTGACACTTGTATGCATTCACATGGCCTCCAAGGGCTCATGAATTTTCCCCAATGTATTATAAATATGTACTATACACATCTACAAGATGTACTGTAATAATATGATCAATTACTAGCACCATTCACATGTGCTATTTCAGTCTCTTTGTTGTTCTCTTACATATTTTGTCAAATAGTTTGAGTGTGAATATTGTTCTAGCTCCTATATCTCACTGAGAAGCAATTCTCACACTTAATACAAATACAATGGTTTTGCTTGATTATTGGTGGATTTCCTTAACGCCAAGGTAGAATTTAGTTTACATTTTCCTTTGGGGTTATAGAGGAGCTTGAACACCTACCAACCCAAATATTCCAACATGTTATTTCCGTTAGTTAACATTGCTTATATTGATCAAATATATGTACCATATTTGTTGGGTTAAACTTGACTCAGTGAAAGAGTCAATGAGTAAAACTCATTTTAGGTCATGACAAGGTTTTCTAGGTCCATGGTATTTGTTAGTGCACGGTATTGGCCCAAGGTAATGCATGTAATGAAGCCTATAAAGGGCTTGGCATACTCCATTATAATGTAGCCTAGAGGCGAGTGAGTGAGTTGACTTAACTCAGCTTGGTATGTTTTGACCAAGACTAATGAAGATATCCATTGATGCTCGCTTTTCCCCTCATGGAGTTTGCTCGTTTTTTCCCTCATGGGGTTTTCTACTGTAAAAAATTGTGTTAATGTTGTTGTTCTTATTACGTCGATAGGGGTTTAGATATTATCTAAGATTTTGGACTTCCTTGAGTAGATCAACAAGATTAACCCTAGTGTAATAATTGTACATCGGGGATTCATTCCATGGTCATCATATCATGTTATGCTTAAATGCATCTTGATTAAGATCTAAATACACTTCATTTAAGCAGATCTCAGTTTTATTTATTTATTATTATTAAATAGTATTTGCTTTATTTTTATGTAAATATATAACTATAATATGGTGTCAGAGTATGAGAGACATGAACTCTCGCAATAAAATTGACTCACATTTTCTAATCAATGGTTTGGGGTAGGAAATCATCAAGATATATATTATCTTTGGGGATGGCTAAATAATGATTTGTTTCCTTGCTATGGATGAATTACGCAAGTATAGATTTGAAATCCGTGATCTGTTGGAAGCTCTATGTGCATGGATTGTGTGTGATCTGATGGTATTGAGTCCCTTGGTGAAGTCGCTCGGGTGGATCCACTGGTGTGTTGCACGCGCTCATGGAGATCATGACTATGGTTTCTATGGTTGTGGGTCCATACAAAAAACAGAGACGATACCGAATTAACGTAAAGAGTGGAGACTGTCAATGGTTGAAGGATAGATGTTGGATGTTGGGTCAAAACCCTATATTTTAAATGAGGCTGAGCATGTTTTTCTCGTCATAAGGTTTTCCAGGTAAAAATGTGTGTTAATGTTACTTTTGTTATTTTTATTTTATTGAACAACATTTGAAATGATAATACAATCGAAAACAACAAGATGCTTGACATGGGAAATAATTATTACTAATATTGATCTAACAATCTATATTGATTCATTAATACATAATATCAATGATGGACATTTATTGTGACAATAGATCACTATTTATGTCCATCCTAATATTAAAATCTATTGTGATCTAATATCAATCCTAACATATATAATAATTGATATGCGTGAATTTAATGTTTTCATTGCATCTATACGAGGTTTAGTAAATGCAATGAATGCTATTCGAGACGATCTTATGACCAAAGGCCATACGATGAATAAACATGCAACCATATTGGAGGATAATACTAGAGAATGCCTTTCAAAATAGCAATAGTATTATTATTCATAATTAATAGAGTTAAAAATACTAATTTTGAAAAGAAGTTATGGTGTTCAATTGAAATTGAGAATAAGAAAAAATATTTACTCAAAGAAATTATTAACACAAGTTAAGATCAAAATTATATTTTTGATGTTAGCTTTCAAAATAACATAAATAATGCAAAAATAAGAACAAACTCTTAAAAGCTTCCTAGCTAAACATGGAGATGGACCAAACCTAAAACATTAAAAGAGGAAAAAATGTGTAAAGTTTATGAATCTAATTCTTGAAATATACAATACACACAAACATTAAATCTCATTTTCAAAATATTTGTTAGACCACCAATATTTATAGTAAAATCCATGAAAACCAAAAGTAACTTTGTAATTTTATTTCAAAGTTATTTAATCATAAAAATAACATAATAAACATGAATTAACTTTTTACACACATCGATAAATTATATTGATATCAATTAACACCATTGGTTATTGACTCAAATAGGTCACCATTTAATTCATTGATATCAATTAACACCATTGGTTATTGACTCAAATAGATCACCATATACTCAAATAGATCACCATATTAGGATTGAAGCAATGGGGAATATCATCTTAATTGTCATAGTGTGGCCAATTTTGTCTGTATTGATCAATTGTATTATATACATGTCATTCTACATATTACGATTAATATTATACTATGTCAATCGATAATAATCTTGGCATATTGTTTTTTTGTAAGGTAAGAAGAGTACATATAAAAGATTACAGAAAATTGTCCCAGGGCCATGACAGAACAAACTGAGAATGCCCAATTAAGCCCGATACAAAACTTCCCTTTCTTATCTTGATCACTACAATAACCTCAGAGGGCTGCCCCAGAATAGTACAGACTTAAACATGGTAAAACATTAATTAAAACTCTACTAGATTGAGTTTTCTGATTAAGAGAGGATTTTGAATTTTTTATTAATTTTCAACCGAAATCAGGTGAATTTAATTCACAAAATCTTGTAATTTTTGGTTTTTTTGTTGGATCATTTTAAATGCAGAAATGAAATCACATGACATAAGAACCCCAAACACCCACACTCTATAAGATCTAACAATATTTACAAGTTTTGAAAATTCGTACAAATTTATAGCCAAAAACGAATAAAAACCAGTCCAAAATAGAGAAAAAATCGTCCGAAACAACTCGAAACATTACATATCAGACGTAATTATAAGGACAAAAGAGAACCCGGGAGCGACTGAGCTCAACCATCATGTGGCGTAGCAGGATATCCCAACGAGTTGCCTGGCTGGTCCGTAGCACTAATACAAACTTGCATCGAAGGTTGCACCAGGAAGCGAATCCCAAGCTTCTTCTCAATGGTGTCAATCTTAATATGCATCACCCGAGAGTCTGAGTGATGTTCCTTCTAGTTCTGCACAGGAATGTCATCCCCCCTCCTCCAACTGTCGTTTCCACAGCACATGCCCCAGCATGTTTTTCGTGACTCAATAAAGAGACACCGTGCACTCATAAACCCCCATCCTGGATGAAGTATTACCCGGGTCAATGACCGAATCCTTGAGCACCCGAGTCTCTTATTTCAGCTTCTCTTCATCTAAATCCTTGCACAAGCCAACTTCCAAATCTTCCAATTCCGCCAGAACATCTAAGGGGAGACCTAGTTTGAAGTAATGGACCTCCTGAGCCGCCTAAGATTGCGCCCTTGTCACCCTTCGACCACCCGTAGGTGCCTTACCTCATGTCGTCTCCCTTTTCCTCGACCCGCCACTCTCCATTGCATCGCATGTAGACTGCATTCTCGACCCATGGATCTCCCACCACTAAAAAATCGGAGGCCTCACTTTGTTAAAAAGAAAAGAAAATATGAAACAGCGACGATGGGGTGGCCACCTTTCTTGGCGATAAAGTGGGCCTTTCCATAATTGAAAATGATTACATCATCCTCCAGAATGATGCCAATCCTTTGGACTGAGACTCCTGTCCTACCTATCTATCTCGATTCTCCATAACTTCAAGCAACTTGTGATCATGTGCATGTGTACTGATAAGCTCCACCTGTACCACACGATGGAACTGGTTTTCATTTTCCAATTTACCCCTATTAATACCTATTACCATCAACCGTATCTGATTGATGGCCTTTTCGGGAAATGATAACCCGAATCATGGTCGTATGCAGGGATCAAATTTGAAGGGTAGGGTCTCATTTCACTTTGAAGGGTTGTGAGAAATTGAACTCTTCAATGTTGATATGTAAAAATAAATTATTTTTTTCATTTGAAACTGTAAGTATACAACAAAATTTTATTATTTATTAAAAATAGTGTATAGAAAAAAAATGACAATAAGAAGAAATTCTGAGTGATTCAACATTTACATGGAATTAGTGAGGTAAACCATGTACTCTCTCGGTCACTGGAGCATATAGTTTATTGAACTTAGATAAGCGAGAGCATATAGTTTATTGAACTTAGATAAGCGACATATCTGTCAGTATTCGGTTGTTAGGTCATTGATAAAATAAGGCATTCTAATTTGGAAGGACCTTTGAATGGAGGATTGATTCAGCTTGATGATGACTCTATTGGTCAAGTGTGATTGGGCCTACCTAAACGAAAAAAACCCCAGAATGTAATACCTAATGCTTTCAAGGAGAAACTTTTTTATTAACCCTAAATTCAACAGTTATTTTTAGAAATGAATCATGTCCTCCCCACATGCTCAAATCAATGTGATCAAACAAATGCCCCAATTTTAGGTGGATTATGGATAATCCCTCAAATGTATATCGAGTTTATACCCAATTCGAAGTGATCAAACAAAATCCCCAATTTTAGGTAGATTATGGATAGTCCCTCCAATCTATATCGAGTTTATCAGTCCTATCGAAAAGGTTAAGTATTTATTAGTCCACTATAAGGAAGAACTTTAAATTCTCCAACAAATATCACTACAAGTTAGGTGTCTAGTTTCTACCAAAGTCAACAAGGAAGACAAATCATAAACACACGTTTGGGAGGTTTGCGACAGCGAGGATGTTGAAATCATGTTCTTCGCTAGATCATTGCACTCCCAGTCCCTCATTCATGAACGTCCGTCGAGGGATTCCCCTGTTTAGATATATTGGTAGACAATTTGTACTTCTTGTTTCAATTATTAGAAGGTTGACAGGAAAATGAAGGGGTCAGAGTCTACAACATTTACAGTGTCGGTTGTTAAATATTTTATCCTTTCAACTATTGGATTTCATTAAGGAAATTGGAACAATTCAAACAATTATATTCAAATATTGTTCTTTCTTTCAACCTAATGTTTACAATTCACGACAGATAAATAACATTGACATATTTGGAACTCAAATACAAGGCTCTTTCTTCTTGCTCCTCCTCCCAAACGAAGTTGTGGTCCTAGACTATGAAAAGTATACATTATTTTGGTTTTGATTTCATTTAAATGCTGGGTTTTTTAAGGTTACACCTATTGAGTATTCGAGACTTAGACTGGCAGAAACGCAATCGCATAATACATTACAAATTTCAAACAACATTTTGGATGGAGAAATTTAAACCCTTATGTTTATAGAACCAGAAGGAACTCCAACAAGAAACACATTTAACTTTTATCCACATATAAAATGTTACACAAGTGTAAAATGCTATAGATACCTATAAATTCACGACAACCAAGTCGACAGCTTAGCTCTGCATAATCTTCTAGAGGAAATAGAAATTAGGGAGACACTGAAGCATAGAATTAGAGAGTTGAGAGTCTGAGTTCCAACCTCCAACTGTCCTATGCTCGTAAACCCAAAATAATGTTTTTTTTTCACAGATTTCACCAATCTCTTTAAGTTAGGGGAAGTTCAATCTAGCCTACCCAATGTTCTACCTTTGCTTCTCTTGCTCCTGCCTGTGAAAAAGGTGGAACCTTCAAGTTGCCCACCGCAGAAGACAACGAGGAATTAGAGTGTGCAACCGTTTCCTTCTACAGAAAGACGTTTGAAAGAAACACCATCTCAATTCCACAATATCCCTGCGCTCCTGAGTTGGTTTACCTTGCCCAAGGTAGGTGAATGCATGTTTGTGTATTTCACATGATTACAAAGCAATTTATTTTATAATTGCTTCTACATAAAAAAGATATATCTGTGCAGGTGAGGGAAAACTGGGTATTGTTTTCTCGAGGTTTCCAGAGACTTTAAGAGATCATTCTTTGTTATGAGGGTGCTCAGGGCATAAATCAGAGAGCCCACGGGAGGAAGAATAAGAAGAAGAAGAGAACTCAAGTCAAAAGGTGAGGTGAGTGAGGAGGGGAGATGCAATAGCGATATTTGTAGGAGAAACCCACTAGTGCTATAATGATGGGAACGAGCCTCTCTAAATCGTAGTCGTTGTAGACACAGGAAACCCTCATAAACAGCTCGGGTGCAAGAGTTACCGTGTAAGCATCCCAACAAATTAAGTAATGATAATATTCAGTTAGGTATATGACAAAATATTTTGTTTCTTTTAGAGATGACTATATGCATATTGTACAACCATTCTCTCTGGCTAGCCCTCCATTCCAGTTTCCTTTGTCTCTACTGCCTAACACCCTTCCTCCGATGAGATAGGTAGACTGAGCGGCCTAGGTGGACCGTGGGAGACTGGAAGTGCTGATGCAAATGATTATGACTCTAGTAAATGAATGGAAATTGGAATAAATCCTAGAATCCTGGACTAACTAGTATAGGACATGATTCATGATAAAAAACAAAGGCCCCAGCGTGCTGCTAGCCTGCTACCAAAGATCTGTCATCCCAGTCTTGTGGTGGTCATAATAGAAATGTCTAGCACTGGGTGAAATCCTGGTCTAGAAACTTAAATACCCTGCATTGGACCAGGTTAGGTTCAAATCTAGCAAATATTGCTCAATGCATTGTAAATTGCAACTTGTAAGTTGTAACCCAAAAAACAACACCAATAGTTTTTCCTTACGGAGCCTTGACAATGGAGGGTTATCAAATCAATTCACCATCCATAGATATGACTCATATGAGTATTTAATTTCACATCATATACTCAAATACTCAAGTGACTTGTAAGTTGTGAGATCACGTGACTCAGTGAACAAGAAGATGACAGATGGAAAATTGAGTTGGTAGGTGGCATCATCTCCTACCAAGATTTAATGAAGTTGGTGAATCAGTAATGCATGCTAATGCCATTAAATGCTTTGAAAGTGAACATCGAATCGTGAGTCACAATTCTGACTCACTGACTTGAACTTGGCACTAGGCAGCCTAGTGGCCCATCGTGGTTCGTGTCGATTGGGACTGAGATCCTCATCCATGATCCGACTATTCAAGGGCACTTGGGAAAACTCTGAGTCCCAACTCTCCCATAGTCCACTGAATCCCTGGATAGGAAAATTTTGTAGTTTCCCTTCTGTTGCAAATTTACCAAGGCTTACTCAATTTTTTATTGAAGTGCTGGAAATGAAACTAATTTTTTTTTGCATGGTAAAATTCCTTGTGGCCTTCTATGACGTTTAAAATGTCCTTTGAAGGGCTCTGAAGGCTTCAAATTTGAATCCTGGTCATATGCATAGGTCAGGTGGTAACTAAAAATACTGAGTGTTGGCCACCTCCTGATGGGACATGTCCAAAGCATGCTGCATTTCACATTGGGCTTGAAATGTCCCATCGTCCAGATCATTTAGCGTTCCTTCCATAATTGATAAGTGATCCCTTTGTTGGCTAGGAGATCCACCATGCAGTTCCACTTATGCCTCATGTGGCTGCAAAAGCAGGCCCTTATACCTGAGAGAATGATAACTAACTGCTCCATCTTGTGCTCCAACCTCCAATGTGTTGAGAATTTTGAACTTTGCCTCCCATTATGAAGGTAAGCTACCAACTCTAAAACCACTTTTGAATCTCCTTCCACGATTAAAGGGATCCAATTCTTCCGCTTAAGCAATGATCATACCCAGGGGTTAAAATTAACGCCCCTATGGATGGATTTGGGTTTTTTAACCGTGAAATATACCCAAAGATGAAATTTCCACGTCACCTGTGAAGTGCAGTTGGGTTTTCCAGCAGTCAATTTGACAGGCATAGCCAAAAAATGTTGGTTTCGATTTTTTTTAAATTAATATATATATATATATATATAACAGCCTCTTTGCGTGGCAAGTCCAGAGTCACTATAGCCTGTAGGCTACGACCATTGGCACGCCGCTATGCGCTAGGATGGATGGAGTAGGTGGTAAGTCATTTCCCATTAATGGATATTGGCTGCTGGATAATTGAAGTTGCAGGCCAACTATGCACAATACAACCTGTATACATCATTTAAATGCATGTCCTTCAAAAGCTTGTGCCCACATTGTCACCCCGGGAACAAACCCTATCTAGCTTGGCCGTAGAAAGCCGCTAGCAAAGAATGTTTAGGCATGAGACCACAGGCCGTTGGTAAGCGACGCCGCCAGTGATCTGATTGTTGTAAACATATGGCCAAAGAAGGGCGAGTTTTCATTAGAGTTAAATAGAAAACATTGAGCAAGAGAGAGCTCGCAGAGTGAATAACGATAAATTTAAAGGGAAGAAGAGCAGTGCAACAGAGGTTTTCAAGGCAAAATATCTATCATACCAGAGCATCTGACTCTCCTTTCCAACATTTCAAGGTAAGGGAAACTAAACTATGCATTAAANAGTAGTGCAACAGAGGTTTTCAAGGCAAAATATCTATCATACCAGAGCATCTGACTCTCCTTTCCAACATTTCAAGGTAAGGGAAACTAAACTATGCATTAAATTGAAGGTATTTATTTTGGTTTTTGCCCCTTAAGATTTTGATTGCAGGACTGTGCTTTCAGTTTTCCTTTTAGATCTTTGTTCGAGAGCTTTAATTTATGTCCCTGCAATTCTTAAGATTCATCTCTTTGAGCATTTATGTAAATGTTTGAGCTTTTATGCAAATGTTTATTTTAGGGCCTCTTTGCATTTTATATTTTGTTTTAGAGCAACTACGTGTTTTTTTACGGTCGACCTTTATTTTATAGCCCGTGATGTTTCCAAACTAAATGCTCTACTTCTAGGTTAGATCAGTGATGGATAATTCAATTCTTGTTTATATTTTAATATATTTTGTAGTTATTTGGAAAACTTTCGGTTTATTCATAGAACTGAGTTTGCTTTAGTGGTCTCATGCCCATAAAGATTGAGATTTTCTGTTTTTCAATGCAATATGTTTATTTTTATTTATATTTTAAAATTTTCGTTGTTCTTGTTTCGCTCTATTTAAAAGCTCAGGTTCTTCGAGCATGTACGGACCCGTTTCTGTGTTTTCTTGTTGCGTTTCTTTTCTGCCTGTTTAGGGTTTCAGTTTATTTTATTTTGTTACGTTCATTGCAGTTTATTGGGATAGTTTTTCCTTTTGTTGTTTGTTAAGTTTAGTTTCTCCTCTTATGTAAGGGTGGGCTTGTTTTCGTTCGTAATGTTCTAGATTTTTAAATATATTTTACGGTGTTATTTTTTTGGCAAGATGGATCGGTACCAAAGAGTCGAGAAGCCATGACCAGAGACTCCAATAAGTGAGAATGAAATCCGTATTACTACATAGGGGAGAATGCAAAATTACATAACCTATGTAATGACATTGCTCCGGGTAAGAGTTTATATTGTTTCTATGGAATCCTATAAATTTATTTATATGCATATTTTCTTTATTTCATGATTGTTCTGAAGTAAAATAGTTAAGTTTTTTTTAAATATGAATGCTTTTATGTTAGTGATATGCTGGTTGATGGCCCTGTCAAACATAATTTGCAAACCATATTTCGGTTGGGACTATGACTTTACTTTTGAGATTGTTTTTGTGATTGCATGAGATATTCCTTCACAAGATTTAAGCTTATGAGGCGCCACCCTTTTAGTTAGTGACTATTTATGCAACAGTGAATTTGTTTGGATTGTATTCAAACATCGCCAGTGTTGCAAGCATCCCTAATTTATTGGCCACATTATGTGTTTACTCTGAAACAATAATTTACCCTTAATAAATCATGATTTTTTTGAACCTATTTTTGCCATTGCTTCTATGATTTTTGCCGATATTCACACAATTAATATGTTTTCTTAGTTTAAGTTTGTTGGCTTTTTTGAACCTTTTCCTATTTTTTCTGATGTTTTGATTTCATGATCTCGGTGATCATTTTCCAATGTAGATGTCTTCAACAATGCAACTCAGATTATTTCATAAAAATTCCCTTTTTTTAAGTCTTTGCAGAAAGAATTAGACACACTTAACCCTGAATGCTTCTTTGTTCATGCTTTGATTGATGCTGTTAAAGATAATACAGAGTAATCTCTTAAAAGGATACTTTCAGTTTACAGTTGGTTGGAAAATATTGAACATCTAAAGTTGGTTGTTCTTGCCTATTAAGAATAAATTTTAATAGAAGAGTAAACAAATTAATTAAAAGTTTTAATAGAAGGATAATCAAATTGATTAAACGTTATATGCAGGGCAGTTTTTTTAACAAAACCGTAAAAAAAAATTACGCTGATGGGAAAGGGTGCCCGTCAAATTTAACCCTTGATCATACCATGAATAAGTCCTTCAAGGTTAGCTGCATTATTGGTTTCTTGTCCGATAAACCTTGTGACGAGGCCAAGAATTTCAACTTCATGATTCCTAAAAATACCACCAAAGCTAGTAGGTCCAGGGTTCCCTTTTGATGCGTCATCAAATTTTAATTTAATGATCCCCCTTGGAGGGGCACTCCAATGATCAAGGATTAACTCCTTCTGGTTCGGAGGTCTAAGAATACCAAAACATTGAAGGGGACTGGGTATTCCCCAAGCATGAAGAATGGAAGATTCCACCCCCTGACCTTGTTAGTCTCTCTCATTCCAAGAAGTTGTCTATATAGATTCCAACAGTCAGCTCTTTATGATAGCCCATAGCCCGTTCTCAACACTAGTTTTACCCTAAAAAACTCTGTGATTCCTCTTGCACCATATTTCCCATAACGAGAACCTTGGGAAGAGTTTACACAATCAGTTGAATATTGAATTTTGGAAAGGCTTNGCCCGTTCTCAGCACTAGTTTTACCCTAAAAAACTCTGTGATTCCTCTTGCACCATATTTCCCATAACGAGAACCTTGGGAAGAGTTTACACAATCAGTTGAATATTGAATTTTGGAAAGGCTTGTTGGGCCATTCTGCAATCGAAAGGCGAGGTATGCCACATGCCTTATTGGATTTACGAAAGAATTTTGTTCCTCTATCCCAAATACTAGAAGAAAAAGGTAATGAATCCAAAAGATGATCAATGCTTTCTTCTATTTTTTCACACAGGTAACAACGAAAGGGGCCATTCATTTCTCATTTCATAAGATTTTCTTTTATTAAAATTCATTTAAGTGTTGACCAAAGAAAAGTTGCAACTTTAGGCCATGTTGAGATTTCCATATTTAATTCCAGACCATGTCTCCAGGAAGGGTGTGATTCCCCATCCATATTTCATAAGATTCCTTAATAGAAAAGACACCCTTAGATTGGAAACCCCAACAAATTTTGTCCTAACTGAGATGAATTCTGATGCATCGTTCGTAGAGAGCCTCCCATAATAGCTGGAAATTTTCTTATTGGCAGCCATGTTGCCACCATTCTCGAAACTCCTAGCCTCTAGATTCCTCACAAAAATATTCGACTTTTTCGTTTATGTAATGATTTGCAGAAATGTTGAGTTTTGGAGAAGTTAGTCAGGCCTTGAAGCTTTAGTATATGTTGCCAAGAATTGTACCATAAATTTGTAGTCTCTCCATTTCTCACTTCCCAAAAACTATTTTCTTGGATCAAGGATCTTCCTTGGATCACTGAGTGCCAAATGTGGGAACTCAACGTGGTTTTCGCAAAGCGAATAAGATCCTGTTTTTCCCATCTCGAGGTGTATTTATGCACCTAGGCCATAATTGAGATTGCCAGATTTACTTCCAGACCATGTCTCTAGGAAGGGTGTGATGCCCCATTCATATTTCATAAGATTCCTTAATAGAAAAGACACCCTTAAATTGTTAACCCCAACAGATTTTGTCCTAACCAAGATGAATTCTGATACAACATTCGTAGAGCACGTCCCATAATAGTTGAAAAGTTTCTTACGGGAAGCCAGGTTGCCACCATTCTTAAAACTCCTGACCTCTAGATTCCTCCAAAAAATATTCATCTTTTCATTTATGCAATGATTTGCATAGATGAATTATGATGCAACATTCATAGAGCACATCCCATAGTAGTTGAAAATTTTCTTACAGGAATCCAGGTTGCCACCATTCTTGAAACTCCCGACCTCTAGATTCCTCCAAAAAACATTTGACTTTTCATTTATGCAATTATTTGCAGAAACTTTGAAATTTTCTTACAGGAAGCCAGGTTGCCACCATTCTTGAAACTCCCGACCTCTAGATTCCTCCAAAAAACATTTGACTTTTCATTTATGCAATTATTTGCAGAAACTTTGAGTTCTGGAGAAGTCCGACAGGCCTTGAAGCTTCAATATATGTTGCCAAGAATTGTACCATAAATTTGCAGTCTCTCCACTCCTCACTTCCCAAGAAATATTTTCTTGGATCACTGAGTGTTAAATGTGGGAACTAAACTTGGTTTCCACAAAGCAGATAAGATCCTATTTTTCCCATCCTGAGGTGTATTTATGCACCTAGATATTTTCCCATGGCTCATTGTCATGGGTTATCCATCTCCACCATACTTTGGCTCCACACAATTCATTGATTTGTCTCAGATCCCATAGACCCAAACCTCCTTAGAGTTTTGGAGTGCAAATTGTCGCCCAGTTGACTAGGGCCCATTTCCATTTCTCGCTCGTGCCTCTCCAAAGGAATTTATGTTGAAGATTTATGATTTCTTTCAAAACTGCTTTGGGGGAAGGCATGGCTGAAAATAGTTATATAGTCATTTCCTGAAGGACTGCCTTGAACAGAACTAGCCTACTCGTTAGGTTGAGAGGACATAAAGTCCAACTCATTATATTTTTCTTCATTCTATCCCACATTTCCACCCATGATCCCTTACAGATAATATAGTTATAGAGAGGGGCCCCAAGGTATTTGGATCGAAGGGAGCTCTCTTGGAAACGAAGAATGCGAAATATGTTTTGTCTAGTGACCCTCGGGGTGTTGAAGAAGAAGATCTAAGAATTTCTATCATTCACCTCGAGACCATAGGCCACTGCAAATAAGCTGAGACATCATTTAATTTCGTGGGATTCCTGAATCGAGAGGTGCCCCATCAACATAGTATCATCCACAAACTGTTGGTGAGTCTGGCAGTTAGCTTGGGGGTGGATATTCAAACCCCACAGTTCTTCGTTGAACATCATTTCCTTGATAGACCATCCCAAATCTTCTTCCATCAACACAAAAATGAATGGAGACAAAGCCTCCCCTTGCATGATACCACGAGAGGGTTTGAAAGTGCCCGTAGGAGAGCAATTTAAAACAATGGAAAAATGCCGAAGAGGTCAAGTTCATGACCCACTGAATCCATTTTGGATTAAAATCAAAATCCTTCAACATCTGTTATAGTGTGATTTGTCACACCTTATGCATCATGCCTTGATGGCCTTCCCTTATCCATATGAAGACTCATTATACCCCTCTTACTCAGTATAGCCCCGATGCTTCAGTTTAACCCTAAACGAGGAATTTTTGAAGGCACACGTAGGTCAACAGTTATGCAGATCCCGTATACGCAGCTAGCACCATTACAACCCGCATACATCGGTTTTTGTGCTAAAAAACAAAAAATATTTGGAGTTTTCCTCATCAAGTAATGAATAGCTTAACTCTTGGCCTTCCCATATAATTGGAAATGCTCAAATTTGACCATCCATTTCCAAATTGAGGGCTATATATTGAGCCATTGCGAAGGATTAGAGGATAAATTTTTTTGAAAGTAAGGAAACTATAGTAAAATTTTCCCCATTTCCACATGCTTGAGTTTGTATCCCTTTATCCTTGTTGATAGAACTCTTTATGTTCATCTCCCAATCTATCCATTGTCTTTGTGAGATTTCCTTGCTATGGAGGATTGAAGTGGTAGAGGACCAGGTGGAGGAACTTGGTTTCTCGGTTCTGACGAGTTTCCGACAGAGGTTGTCACTTTGTATTTCTGTTGTTACATTAATAGAAATATCCATTTCTTGTCCAATCTCATGTGCGAATGTTTATATTTATAGCCATGGGTATATTTTATTTATACATGTTAAAATGGATTATGTAAGTTTGAATGCTAACATTTAACATATTACATATGCTTGGATATATATTTGTTGTTGACGACGAATTGTAGGGGAGAAGCATTTGATCACGAGCTCAACGGTGGTCTTGTTCAAACATTTGGTTGAGGTATAGACTCTATCCCTTAGCTGCTAGTTTCTTTAATTTATCTAGCATATTTGAGAATGGATTTCATTTCTGGTGTCATCCTGTCTGTTGTGGTCCACCCCAAGCCATAGGAAGATTTTCTCCGTAACAAAATTGGTGAGTCCACTGGGGAGGTCACCTTTTTGTTGGGGTTTTTAGGTGCATTTTTGCTTAAATTGATTTCTATTTCTCGGTGTTTCTATGTCACATTTATGAGTATAGTCATCTATTGACAGTTCCTTGGAGTGGTTTGGACTTAAGCTTGATTTTTTACCCCCTTTTCTTTGTATACGCGGGTGACAATGTTGACAGTCGTGTATATACGAGGGTTGACCTTTATCAAACCGCGTACATATGCTACTATTCTCTGAATAGTCACGTACACTAGTAGAGTACACCTCAATTTTTGCTTGATATCTTGATTTGAGGGATTGTTGGGTGAATTGTGAGTATTGCTGAGTCTTTTAGGGTCCCTATATTGTCTGTTGGCTACTTTTATTGTGACTGGAAACTCCTTTTTATTAATTTTTTAGAGAAGTTGTTCTTGTCATATTTTTTCATTTCTTGTTTTTCTTTTAGTGCATGAGTCATTGAGCCTTAGTGTCTTAATGGCTTTCGGTCTTTATACTTGCTGTGGGGGATGAGAGCTGAGTGATTCCCTTTTGCATTTTCGTTCATTTATTGTGAAAATACAAAAATATTTGCATTATTGCATGTTCATTTTCATTTTGCATTCACATTAAAAGAAGTACTTGCATTGGTTTTGCTTGGATTGGAATGATTCTAGGCTTTCATTTAGGAAATATTGCGTGTGCATTTGAAGAGAAAGGAAACGATCTGTGTGCATCTCATTTATTGGCATACCATCTTTTCATTTGGAAAACAAGATTGCACTTGGCATGTTTTCAGTTGTGCATATTTACTTTTATTGATGAGTCATAACATCATTAGTTTCATGACCATATCCCTTGAGCAAACACAACCTATTAAAATGAACGCTTAATTTAAATTTGATTAAAAATATTTTATTTTATAGGGTGCATCGACAAAGTTAGGTTTTAGAGTCTTGGAATATGATTTTGTGAGTAAACTTCTCCAAGAATATAAAACATAAACAATTAGGTGTCTTACCAAGCATAGGAGAAATCCTTGCTATAGTTGGTGTTATCTGGAAGGTCCTCTTATGCAGGAATCAACCAAGAGGCAACGCAGACGTTGATGGTGGGGATAGGCCTCCACTACCTTCAGTGAACGTCAGAGATATTTCCATGATCCTATTCGTATCTAGGGGATTTTGAGGTACCTTTGCTGCTTTCGAGCTTTGGGATTAGTTACACTGCGCATATGGTGGATCCCGCCTGCGACTGTCCGCTTGAGCATTAATTATATTGAGGTGACCTTAGTTTCTTTTCCTATGTACTGCAGGGGGTACTAGTAGAGTTTATTCTGTGAATGTTCTAGCTAGGTGGGGGTCAGAAGGCACAATCACTTTATGTGTTGAAGATGAGGGCCACTATAATTGGTCATGCACATCCGCTTTTAGTGTATGGGAGTCTCAGGACTCTCTTAGGAGAGACATACCTGTTGCATTCGGGAGATCATATATCCTCATTCCTTGCTTGTGTGCATCTATCTTAGCTTATTTATGGGTGTGCTCTATGTACGTTAGCTGGCCTTAGGGATAATTATTTTTGAGCCTCTATCTTTGGAGTCATTGTGGATCAAGATCCAGTGCTTTGTTGTTCTCGTCATCCAGCGGGCCTACCTCCTTTTGACCCTCCACAACCTATTTATAAGAGGGCTAGACATTATAGGCGTCCTCTTTCCCATCAATGTCTACATAGGATTTTCACCACAAGTATTCCCTCAACGATGTCGGGATATACTTCAACCTCATCTCATGTGTTTGAAGGGGGAGTCCATAGACACCCCTTCACTGGTACTACATGGGTCCCCGCGACTGCATTGTTCACTGAAACTCATGTTGAAATCCCTTCTGAGATGAATCCCTTTGAAGCTCTGTGGTCCTCTGAGAATATCCAGAAATTTTTCTTAGGTGTGTTGGATACTTTGAGTCAGTATGTTCCCTTTGCCACTAACCTCTTCACATTTGGAATGCTAAATATGTCATGAATTGAATCATCCTTAACTCACTTCTCTAGTCGTACTACTGGTGTAGGGTTTGGGGGCATCACGAACCCCTTTACGACATATTAGTTTGGGGGAGGTCATATTCCTCCTTCTACTCCTTTTGTTGGGGGATTTAGTTTCCCTTCATCAAACCCTAGTTACAATAGTGATCCTTTTGTGAGTGGGGGTGTACATGCGAGTGGTGGTCATACTACTTATATCCCATCCTTCTGTCCGACGGGTAGTGTACCTATTCCTATGAACTCTTTTTTAATGGAGAGTCATCCTTCGAGTTCTAGTTTGAGTGTCCCTTTGGGGGGGAATGTCTCTGTTGGTATTAGTATTCCCTCGTATGGGGTTGTCTCCTCTACTATATCTATTTTTGGGGTTTATGCACCTCCACCTTTATTCGGGGAAACATGTCTTAGCCACTGGGCAACTCACGAAATATTATTTTAAACTCCCAAGGTGTACCTATGATGTAGGTCGCTATCCTTTAACACATGAACCAATTCAGAGGGGGATACTATCTGATGAATCAAGGTCATGGCCTTTACCAAAACCATCCACCACGCACTGTCTCAATATATCTCCTGGGGTCACTGCACCTCAAATCCAATTTTTCCAAGGGGCATGGAATCAAATGTCGCAACCAAGGCTCCCCTTTTTAGCCACATTGATTTTGCCTGACTTATCTATATTCATGAACATCCTAGTGTTTCATGATCTGTCATGGCCCCCCATTCCCGTTAAACTTCCTTCAAAAATTCCGAAGTTTGAAGGTAAGACGGGCGAGGATCCTAGTGATCACCTCACTACTTTCCACCTATGGTTCTCTTCGAATTGCTTGAACCATGATTTCATTCGATTAAGACTATTTCAACGCACCCTCATGGGTCCAACCACAAAATGGTATATAGAGTTTCCTGGGGGCACATACCAGAATGTTAATGACTGGACCATGGTCTTCCTTAATCCCTTTCAGTTGCTAGTTTTCTACCATATTTAGGAGTGGTGTAGACATAAGCTATTAATTAAGGCCAACATTCCACCTGAATTTATATTGGACTGGTTCCTTAAGTCTTCATTGCCTTATATCACGAAGGATGTTTCAACGTATGGACTAGATACTAAGGAAAATGACATTTTTTGAGCTAAACAATTAGACTTGATTTATGCTTAGTCTGGGCTCCTTTATGAGATAATTCTTGACACATTGAGTTCGAATCATGACCCCAATTTTAAGCCTAGGCCGCATGTCGATGGAATTGTTGGATCTACGAGTGCGAAAGTGGTGGACCAAGTTACGGATCAAATGCAAAATTTGTCCATTAACCCGTCTGCGGATGGACAAGCTACGACTTCGCCTATATCCACCCAATCAATAGATTTACATTCCGTGCAGTCGTCGAACCAGAAGGGTAACCAACAACCCGGATATAATAAAATAAAGTGGAAGAATAATAAAAAGGGTGGGAACAAGAAGGAGAATGCTAATTATGACAAGAATGACGAAAATGATGGTGGGGACAAGAATCCTAAACGTAAGGTCATATTTCCATGTAAACTTTATGGAAGAGACCATATTACGAACTTGTGCCCTAGGATTGACGATGCCTTGAATTTTATTGCACAGAGCCCAACTGTGCTGACAGATCCCCTTCCACTTAATCAAAATATGAGTTCGAGGATTCCAACTGCTGGAAGCAGTTCTGGAGAGAATCAAAACCTGCCAACTCACGAAGGTGGTCATGGTTGTATTAATGTGTTGTCGATTGTGCATGTTGCGACTCGTTCACGCAATTATGGTTCGTCGCAACCGACCATGGGAAAGGAGCCTCCTCTTCTGGAGATCCCTTTGTAGATCGACAAGCTCGAGGCTATACCACGCGTATCAAAAGGAGTCCTTAAGAGCTCGATGCAAAATCCTAATTCTTGAGCCACCCAACACTATTTTATGGTTGAATATTTGAGTCAGACTCCTTGTGCAAAGTTGGCCTTAGAAGTGCTTCAAACTTTCCCCTCACATAGGAAAGACTTGTTGACCGCTTTAGGAGTTCTTGATTCAAATGGCCCTGGTATGATCAAGTTTGAGATGACTGTTGTCTAACCTCACTTGCCTTACCATGCGTCTTTTAAAGTCCATGTGGAGTGTCTAAACAACACCATCAAACACACAGTTATTGGTGAAGGAACTTCGAGATTAGTCATCTGTTTGTATTTTTGGAAGGGTATTGGATCTCCCAAGTAGTCTCAATCTATGACCATGTTGACAAAATTCGATGGACACTCCTTTAGATTGCACGATATTATTCCTTCTCTTCAAGTCCAATCGGGAGAGAAGACCGTGCTGGTCGAGGTCATGGTGGTTGATGCACCCCTTGACTACAACCTTTTACTAGGTCGAAAGTGGATTTATTCCATGAAGGCGATCGTATCATCTGTGTTCCATGTTGTATCCTTTCCTCACAATGGCAGAATTGTGATGATCGATCAATTATCGTTCACTAATTCTAGTTCCTCTACATCCTTAGGACCTACGGTCCTAGTTATTGAGAGTTCTCAACCAACAACTGAGAACGTTGGTGTCATGATGTATCTGTCACTTCTGGGAACCTTTAACTTTTCGACACCAATTTTGTCGATTGATTCCACTCCCGGTGGTGTTTTTTACCATCGCCGAGTCCGGTCTCAATTCGTACTTCATATTTGAGTTAACCTTGGATTCTTCCTTCTTTGGTTAATTTGGGTGGATGTTCATCTATCGGAATGGCTATGCCATCGCTTGAAGAAAAGGTAATTTTTCAAGCTTCATATAAAACCGTTGTAGACCTTGATCTTTCCTCTTTGTGGACAAAGGAGGGAGATCCCGTGCTACCACCCTCTTTGGCGGTCCACTCAACTTGCTCACATGATTGTCTGGATGATACTTTTCCCTTGGATAAAGTGGTTGTCAATACTTTGAGTTGTCTTCAAAAGGCTTGGGAGGACCTACATTATAGACTTTCTTCCTTACCAAAGCTTGAAAGGACGAGCATGATGAGTCCTGGTCGGCCTTAGGCAAGGAAGTCGATCACCCTATGCTCCCTTTGGACAAGTATGGTCTATATGTTGAAGGCAAAATGGAAGGTATTTTTCTTACCATCCCAATGAATCCCTGAGAGCCTCCTATCGTTGAAGTTGAGATTTATCTAGACAAACTCGTTGTGCACTCTCGTAAGATAATAGATTATCCAGAGTCACTTTCGACTTGTGTTTAAATGAGTCAAGCACCTATTGCGATTTATCGTTTCAATGGTATAAATCTTGGTCAATCATTTAAAGGTGAGGCAATACTTCAGTTTCCCCCCTCATGCTCAATGACCTATGTTTGAGTCCCCAACCTCAGCTGACACTTTGTACATTAATATATATATTTTGGTTTTACCTACTAGAATTTCATAGCTTCACTCTAGTCATTTGTCCATCTCTATATAGTTTTTTGAGCTTTGTGGACTAATGTTACAATGTGAGGATTTTTAATGGAACATTTTCTTTAGGTGGTAAGGGATTGTGCCTAGTATGCTCGTGCCTTCGCCAGGTATATCTTGTCACTATTATATAGGATATTATAACATTTCGCTTGCATCGTTGCACTATCCTATGACCATGTCACATAAACGATTGGTACGAACCCACTTATTAATGACATGGAACCTCCCAACTGCTTCTAGAATTGTCGTCATGTAAGCGGTAGAGATTTCCCGATCATGGGAACCCTATTCAGAACCCGCTTTTCCATTTGGTTCCCATGCCGAAATTCCTCCTTATGTATGGAAGTCCCTTGTAGTCCCGCCATGTCTTTGAATGGAAACCTCATGTTCTTTCTCATATATTATGTTGGCTATCTCCCTTAGGGACTCCTGCTTGATATCAAGTTGTAAATGCATTGCATGTGTCTTCTTGCCTCATTGAGCTTGATGCTGACTCTTCACTTCAACTTTATAATCCAAATTTCCCGAGCTTGTCTCAATTCTAGCCAAGCATAGCCTATTATTTATCCTTTGCAGCTTGATCACCCTTCATCGGCAAGGAAACATTCCCCCGAGTGTCCTTATCCTGCATGCGTTTCCTTGCATTGAGCATAGGTATGTTCCACTACTGGAACTAGTTTTCTTGCTTGCGACCATCATTTCCTCTTCAGTATACTATAGACACATTTTATTCTTTTTTAAGCTTTATAATATGAAAAAGACAAAAAAAAATGTAAAAATCTAGACGAGAAATGATAATACTTGATATTGGCAGTTGTCATGTGCCTTCGAACAAAGCACATTTTATGAGTCCATCCATCATGGGTTGGGTTTCTAGTATGAACTTAGGAGCTGCACTAGTTATTCAGAGATTTCTCCATCGACTGGTTAAGCTTCTAGTCCCTATGGAGCCTCTGTTGATGCCTTTTGTGTCATAGAGTTGTCCAAGTTTGCACATTTGACTCTATGCTACCTAAGCGTCTCTACTTTCCTCATGCTCTTGTTCGAAGGAATTATTTTTCTTGAGTCAGCCATTCCTCATATATCTTGACTTTTCATGTCAGCCCTTCCCGGTACATTATAGATATGTTGTCCTATTTAGCACCCTGTGCCTACTTTCATTACTGGGAGGTGACCTTGAACTCAACATATGGCATCTCATCATTGGTTATTGACTGAGTGGTTTCCCTTGTGTTCGATGGAAATACATATATTCACACATTGGGATTCATGCCATGTCTTGGATTCCATTAGACCCTATTGATGGTTTCCTTTCCTTTGTCAGTAGTTTTCATCATTGGCTTCTATTGATAGGGTCTCTTTTGCATGCTACTTGCATCTGGTATGTGCAAGAGATGCACATGGTTACTGGTTCGTGTAAATCATGTTCATCCAACTTCATCCAAATCATCCAACCCTGTTGTGTACCTCGTGTTGGTTGATGGGGGATTCCCTAATACCCCCCTTCCAACTGATTCCATTCCATCAACTTTAGATAATCAATTATGGAATTGGGATCTAGAGTCAATTGAATTCCTTGAGATTGTAGTCATCAGTGGAAATTTCTCTCGTTATTGAAATATTGGGAATACATAATGTCCCCTGATCAATGGATCCTTTAAGTGCTTAACCTACACACATCTATTCACACTTGTTGAATGCACTCGGTACCTTGACACTCATTTCCATCATCAATGAGTTATCTCATGTCTATTAACGATATACATCAATTACGGGTAATAAGACGACATGTCATCATGTTTAGTCTCAACACTTTATTCATGTGACGGGACATGTACCATTGACGATTTATGTATAAGACCTCAAATTATGGTGCCATTCCATATATGCTACTACCTCAATCATGACAGTACCTATGGGATTTTATTTCTCATACCAGAGCAATGTACTTTATCATGTACCAAATGTCTTCATTTAGTATGGAGACTAGAATCCACTGTGTATTATACATGGTAATGATCACTTATGACATATGACCATTATGCCTATTCATGGCCATTGTACTTATATGTATGAAATACTGCTATAGATACTCCATATTTGTAGTCATATATTAAGATTCATTATTGTATTATGTTGACGAGCGGCTAGTTCTTCTGGCACGGTATTCATTACTCCACTTCTGGGATTGTTATAATGTATTTCGACCATTGTGTAACCCTTTGACCTCACACATTAGGGGGAATATGTTATAGTGTGCTTTTCCATGCCTTATGCATCATGCCTTGATGGCATTCCCTTATCCCTATGCAGACTCATTATACCCCCCTTACTTAGTATAGCCCTGATGCTTTAGTTTAACCCTAAAAAATGATTTTTTTAAGACACAAGTGGGTCAACAGTTATGCATCTCATGTATACGCAACTTGCACCATTATAACCCACATACATCGGGGTTTGTTCTAAAAAACAAAAAAATATTTGGAGTTTTCCTCATCAAGTAACGAATATCTTGATCCTTGGCCTTCCATATGCTTTGAAACGCTCTGAATCGACCCTCCATTTCCCAATTGAGGGCTATATATTGAGCCATTGTGAAGCATTGGAGGAGGAATTTTCTTGAGAGTGAGACTAGAGCGAATTTTTTCCCCATTTCCATATGATTGAGTGAACATCCCTTTATCCTTGTTGATAGAACTATTTATTTTCATTTCCTAAGCTCTCCATTGTCTTTGTGAGCTTTCCTTGCTATGGAGGATTGAAGTAGTGCAGGCCCGGGTGGAGGAACTTGGTTTCTTGGTTCCGATGAGTCGCTGATTGAGGTTTTTACTTTGTATCTTTGTTGTTTCATTAATATAAATATCCATTTCTTGTCCAATTTCATGTGTGAATGTTTATATTTATATCCATGGGTATATTTTCTTTATACATGTTAAAATGGAAAATGCTAGTTTGAATGTTAACATTTAACATATTTCATATGCTTAGATATATATTTGTTGTTGAGGACAAATCGTAGGGGAAAATAATTTAATCACAAGCTCAATGGTGGTATTCTTCGAACATCTGGTTGAGGTACATACTCTATCCCTTAGTTGTTAGCTTCTTTAATTTATCTAGCTTATTTGAGAATAAATTTAATTTATGGTGCCATCCTGTCTATCGTGGTCCACCCCAAGTGATAGGAATATTTTCTCTATAACAACATCTCTTTCATGTATTGCCAATTAATCTTGTCATAGGCCTCAACAATATCTAGTTTCATCATCATACCTGGGATCTTGACAGTTTTTAATGAGTGGATGACTTCATGAACTAGGATTATCCCATCCATAATTTTCCTCCCTTCAACAAAACCCAACTACACATGAGAGATAAGAAAAGGGAGGGAGGGATTTAACAGGTTAGCTATAACCTTCATGATAATATTATCGATCTTAATGTAGAGGGATATGGGATAAACATACTTAGAGATTCAACCTCGTTGGACTTGGGGATGAGAGTCAATAAGGTTGCGTTGAAAGCATTAAGGATTCCCTTCGAACGATGAGAGTCCTAAACAATTCTCCAGACCTCGTTCTTGATCAAATACTAAACGAAGTGGAGGAAGTTAGCTATGATGCCATCGGGACGAGGAGATTTCCCATCTTCCATTTGATGGACTGCTTCCTCAACTTCAACCAAAGATACTAGTCTCATTAGAAAGTCATTTTAGGACTCAGAGACCAAGGATGGAATGTGTTGAGTAATCCACTCTATGTATCTCCTTCTATCGGGGAGAGGGTCCTCCATAATGTCTTGAAAAAAATGGAGATATTCTCCTTCTATTTCTTCCCTAGTCTTCAAACAATCTCCCTCCTTAGTTTTGAGTATTAGGATTTTATTGTTTCGGCGATGCTGCAAAGTAGACCGGTGGAATAATTTTATGTTTCTTTCACCTTCCTTAAGCCAACTTACACTGGATTTCTTCTTCCATAATACTTCTTAATGCCATTCCCTTTCCATCAATCAAATAGTGATGAGGGTATCCTCTTTTCAGATATGGGGAGAATCCATCCCTCATGTTGTGCATTTGGATCTCTTCCAGTCTCTATTCTAAATGATTTCTGTCAACGAATATATTACCAATGTCCTCTTTATTCCATTTCTTAATATTTTCTTTGAGGGATTTAAACTTTTTCTGGAATTGGAACATACTTGGACCACTAGCATAGTTTAACTCTTCCCACTATTGCTGCACTTTTGTCTTGAAATTTGGGTGACCAAGCCATAAGTTCTCAAGATGGAAAGGTTTTTTTATATTGAGATCCCATTCCACTCCAAAATAGGTTTACTAGCCAATAATCCGATCCCGTCGAGGGGAGGACTAGAGATGAAAGATCACTGCCTAGGTCGATGACAAATTCAAAGATTAGGAACCTGTCTAGTTAGGAAGCGACATGTTGATCCCCTCCCCTCTTATTGTTCTAGGAAAGTGTATTGTTCCATGTTTCTATGTCATTCAGTTTTATCTCTTCTATAGTGTCCACAAAGACTCTAAAATCTGGATCCAATCACCTTCTTCCCCTTTTCTTTTCGGCGAGAGAAGTGATTATATTGAAGTGAACTCCCACAATCCAGTGATTTATATCCACCCATTGATTGAGCATTCTTAAAGAAGTAATGAATTCCAATTTCTACTGGGAAACATGGGGGAGATAGACATTTGAAAGCACGCCCTTAATTGGGACTTCGATTACCTGAAACTACAATGAAACAGATCTTGGGGTAGCTAAACAATTCCCCAAGCTTATCTTATTAGGGTTCTGTAGGATACCCAAACCTTCGAACACTTTAGCAACATGAATACCTATTACTTCACAACCTTGTGAGTCCTTTCTACTGATTTATTTGAGTTGGTCCTCATAGAATTTTGTTTCCCGAAGGAACATAATTGCTATGTTTTCCTTCTATATCTTTTTCTTTAAAATTAAAACTTTTTTGGGATTGTTTGAGCCCCTTATATTCCAAGTTATAATATTAATTGATAATTAGGAAATTCTAGGCCTAGGGCTTACCTAATGGTAGGGTAATGACCTGATTCTACTAACCCGAGTCCTGCTTTTGTGATCCTTTTTCGATTTTTTTCTTCTTCTAGGATTCTTTCCTATATCGTCATGCTTCCTATTATTATATATTTGAGGACTAGGATCAATCCCAAGAGATCAGGCCTTGAGAATGACCACCTTTAGAAGCATAACTTGGCACTGGGGGACATACCCCTTCTCATTATTTGCACATGCTTGTTCAATACCATCCAAACCAAGCTCCCCAATGTCCATGGCTTCGTCTTCCTCCTCTTCCATTTCCATATCTAGTTGAGACATTGCGTGTTTCTCCCCTACTCCTACCTCTTCAGTACCTTTAGCCTTCTAATCATTTCTTGATGACAGGGTTAGTTTCTCTTCTTTAGGGACCTCCTGCATCATGTCGGCATATGTTAGTGAGTTCAAGATTTTAAATGGATTAGAAACTAGGGGTTTGTTATGAAGATCTAGGGCTCCGTGTTTAAATCTCGATCTTTTTTGTGTAGTATAATTAGTATAGCCATCTTCGTCCACCACCAGGGACTACTTTGGGTGGGAATGGGGTTTATTCTATGAAAAATCCTCTTATAAGTGGCCGTACTCATGGCACGTCCTACAAGAAAATGGGATTTGCTCATAGTCCAACAATTGCATCCAATCCTCGTCGCCCCATGTTAGATTTATGGCCTCTGGTAGCTCCTTTGGAATATCCATGTAAACAAAAATTCGAGTGTACGTGGTATAGCGTCAGGATTTTTTTTGTTTAGATATATTGATGAAGGTCCCCAGGGCATTACCAATGTCTTCCAAAATTTCTAGGTCCTAGTATTCCCCTGGAAGGTAATAAAGCTGAATCCATACTGGGCAATGCATAGATATTCCTTATCCGGGCTGAATCTTTCCTTCCATGTTTGAGAAATAGAACCGTTGAATAAAAAAAGGTCCCTCCATCAAAATTTGGTCACGATCTTCCTGGATAAGAAAGGTAACAGTAAAGAGACCCATGGATCCTAGTTGGAGATCATAGTGTCCCCGAGGTTTCCATGTCAAGTTAATCCACATAACTAGGGATTTTTCCGATGGTGAAGCCCCCATGAATTTACCAATCAGAGTGTGGTCCTTCATGTATTCAACGTGTTCCTGTAACTTATCAGACTTGATTTGCATGGATGGGATCTGGGATGATATGGGGAGAAAATGACTTGGGTGTCTCCCTCCATTTACCTACGGCTGGTTCGAACCATATTTACTTGAACCTCCTCCTCCCATTTCATTTAGCGGTATTTAGATGCTACTGACCTAAACTCTTGCGGTATAGATAGAGGGGGAAGGGGTTGATCCTCCCCTCGAATTCACTGCCATTGGTCGCCATTAAACTTCCCACATTTTGGGGTCACTGAGAGAAAGATTAAACACACACGTAAGATTACTACGAAAACCCTCACCTTCGCATCAAGCCAAATCCGTTAGCTTTACATGCATATTCAATAATCTTGGCATATTGTTATTTTAGTGAAAATATTATGATCAACAAATTATGATAGACATTGCTCTATAATGATCAATATATCTCTACAAGAAAAAACCTGACTAATATAATTTTCTATATCAAATGTTTTTATCCATTGATATTATGCTTGAGAGTTAGATAATCTATAATATTCCATGGTAGTGAAAATTTAATAATATTATAGCATGGTCACTATATTTTGGTGGTAAGTGAGATATCGAACAACAAGGTATTTGAGCACCTAAAATTTCAAATTGCTAGGATTGGCACACACACTTGCAAGCCCAAACCTAATACCAGTTCTATTTTTCCTAAAAAAAATATTATTATTTAACCTATGCAAATACTAACTCCCATTCACTTTGTTAAACCATGGTCACATTTTTGGAGGGTTAAACCATGGTTAAATCCTAATATTTCCATCAAATTTTAACCATGGTTAGGTTACAAGGTGTGAATGGTCATATAAAAGTGTTTTTTTACTTTTCATTTTCCATTTTTTTTTTTAAATGGTATTTTAATTTTTGAACGAAATAAAAGCATTAGGAAAAAAACTCATTGTAATTTTCTTATTAAAATTAATGTACATATTTTGAATATTATTTTTTTACGAAAAACTAAAATTTATAAAAAATAATAAACTATAACATGAAAGATTGTGACACAATTTAATGTATTTTTTTTATATACTTTTTTGTTTTTATAAAAGTTGTCTATTTAAAAAAGATTGTGTTGGTTTGTTATAATGTAAAAAAACATAATTAAAGTTTTATAATAAACTAATATGTTTTAATGGATAGAAAATTGAATCAATAGAATATGTTCTTTCCTCACAACTTTTCTCATGTGTGCCATGTAAAATTCCTATATGAAACGAATGGACTTAGATGATCAAGGTACATTTTTGGAACATAATACATGTGTGCCATGTAAAATTCCTATGAAACAAATGGACTTAGATGATCAAGATACATTTTTGGAAACCTATTTTCATATATATAGTTTTGTATAAAACATTATACATGTATGTTATGTAAAATTCTTATGAAACTAATGAATTTAGATGATGGAGGCACATTTTTGAAAACCTATTTTATGTATAAAGTTCACTATATAACTGAAAATTTAAAGAATATATAATGATTAAATAATCAATAATTTTTGTTTATTTTTTATCTAAATTATTTTTTTTCCAATTTTGTTTTCCAAATTAATAAAAATAGCTTAACTTGCAAGTAATAATTCTAACTTAACTTGCAAACATGTCTATCATTAGGTTTAATGTGTTTTAAAAATTGTATCCTATTATTTTCACAATGTATCTCAATATGATGCAAGTCCCTCCAATGTAATAAGTACTACAAATTAACTATCACATGTAATCTCACGTTGCATAATGTTATCACCATTGTCATAAACGTGAACCTTTTTAAAACAAAGATAATAAAAGCATAGTTTATTTGTATTTATGTATGACATGTAGGTTTATCTAACAATATTGTGTGAATATGCCTTCTTACTTGTTAGAGTCACATACTCTAAAGAGTTATGGATAAGGTATTAGTGAATGTCCCAAACAATGTTCTAACAAGAGAGCGATTTGATATAGTGTGTGCCCTACACTTCTTTGACAAGGCACCTTTGTACATCCCAAATGGGAAGGATTTATTGGGAAGGTTCAGAACGAGATTATATAACTTTAAAAGTATGTGAAATATGTTTATCAACATCATTATAAAGCATGTGCATATTTAAAGATGTTTATATTTATAATTAGTTTATAAAGTGTGTGTATATTTAAAGATATTTATATTTATAGCTAGTTTGTGTTTACATACATAAAGAATTGAGGATACATGGTTTAAAAGTAGATTATGATGCAATAAATTCATGCAAGATACAAACAAGAGCCACGTGGTTGCAATGTCCCCGATATTGCCACTTGCTATGGAGAAGAGCTATTTACATGTAGCTTTTAGAATATTCATTTCAGGCCAAGTATATTTGAGTTGTTTTAGTTGATATAGAATGTAGCTATGAATATATTCTAAAATAACTACATTCAAAATCAACTAGAACGCCATTTTTTCCATTTTTTTCAAAGGCTTGTTTTTATTTGCATTGTCTATTTTTACAATTAATAAATGGTTTCTAGATTTTTTAGATTTAGGGTTCATTTCCTTTTGTTTTTCCATTAATAAATTAGATTTTGGCTTTGAAGAGCCACTCAAAGTATTCATTGTTGTTACAAAATAAGGGTCAAATATTATGTCATATTATTAAAAATATCCATTATTCAAAGTCTAAATCCAACTAGGTTAGGTTTACGGGTTTTCGTCATTGCTTTTTTTTCATAATTCTCAACCAAGCGTTTAACTAAAAACACCTGGTTTCATAAAAGCTAACAAACACAAATTAAGAAATTAAGATTTAACAATGTTGTCTAATTGCCATTTTAAGAGTGTTGTCTAATGAAAATGGAAACCCATATGTCTCTCCTTGTAGGTGTTTCTCTCACCCTACTTATGACTACATCGTTGTTTAACGAAATCTTAGAGACATGCACGAGGAAGCGATAGACATGCACGAGGAAGCTTGTGATTATTTAAGCACGAGGAATATTCAATCTTTGGTTGAAACTGGTTGAAGTCAAGGAATCAACCGGAGATTTAGGTTTATGGAAATCACTTACAAATGGTCATCCCAGCCAGCATTTTCCAAACGGGCCAGCTCCACATAAAACCAACAATGTATATTCTTCCTTTGCAACGCAACTTAACGACCATGTCTAGAAAACTTCGACCTCTCCATAAAATAAATAATGCTTACTCTTCCTTTGAAGGAGTGGGAGAAGATAGATGTGACCACAATACTCTCACGATGACCACAATACTCTTAACTGTCCACCCGATTCACAAGAAAAAGTGCAGCAGCTGAAAGTGAATGACAAGGGAGAGTTAATCAGACTTCCATTAATGCTTGAAAGCTTATATCCGTAGACCAATGTTACTTCCATTCAAATTTCACAACAGAATTTGAGGCCAAAATCCGACGGCTACCATGTCTGAAATTCGACACTAACTTGTCGGGTATTCAACACCCTCAATTTTTTTTGTCGTCGGTGCCGTAACATTGGATAGTCGACAGCCAAGCCGAGGCTGTTGTATTTCCTATGGCATGACCGTCGAATTTCCTACGGCCAGGCCATCAGATTTCCTACAGCAATGACGTCGGATTTCCTACGACAAGGCCGTCAGATTTCCTAAGGCAATGCCGTCGGATTTCCTACGACAATCTACCGTCAGAGCCACAACAATTTTGTCGGATTGACTTGAAATCCGACAACAAATTCTAGGAATTGAACGTCGGATAACCGACAGGATATTGTATATTAATAATAAAAAAATCTATTCAGTGGCAAGTTTACTTTGAGATATGCTATAGATATAATTGTCTTTTGATATATTTTGGTGGATGTGTTTAAGTTTTAATACATCATCAAGACCAAAGATATGTAGGTCTCTTCATTTGAAAGAGGATTCAACACAGATGGAATCTATTTAACAAAGGTGCTAATAATATAACTCAGAATCTTCTCATCACATCTTTATTCCAACCTACAATTGATCCAGGAGGAAAAGATTGCAAGAGCTTTATCACATGAGATCAGTTAGGTAGAGAATTTAATAGGGGCAAGCAATCAACTTTAGATAAAATTTTGAATATGACTTATACACAAACATGGGGATTAATTTCAAAATTTTTATCAATAGCCTTTGCAAAATGTGATATACCTGGGTTAGAGTATCATTCCTCTGCAATGGGGCATCTTTTCAAAAGTGGATTTGGTAGATTTGGTCTTGGACAGGTAGTTATCACACACATTGTTTATTTTTGGAATTGTATCTATTTTGTCTTGCTAATTAACCTGTAAATATGGAAAAAGATTGTAAAGAATATGTTTATATTTTTAGGCGAAGAAAAGATTGGCTGATGAAAGTTTACTTTTTGTCTCTTTGGTTGGTGGATGCTTTGGAGGTGAGTTTACCTAACATTCTTGTTCCAAAAATTAACCCAATTCTTAACATGTATTGATATCTTGTTTCAATTCTTACCGCTTCATGAAAGCCATCATAGGAATGCTTTGCATACACTTTTGATTTCAAAAAGTTTCTAATGATTACGTGTAGATAATCAAACTCCTCTTACAGCTGTGTATGTTTTTTTATTATAAAGTATTAGTTGTCGGCCATGTAATAATTCAAATTAAAATATATTTGCATCTATTGCTATCAGTAAACAACAATATTCAAGAACCAAATTTTGAGATTCATCCTAAACTTTTCTCCCAAAAATTATGAATGTCTTGTATCATTACAATAGAAATCAATTTTTAAATGGTTTTGTTATGTCTATTTTAGTTATGTATTCTTGTTTTCTCCTGCTTCATCTTTTTTAATGAAAGTTGTACCTACCATCGTGCCTTTACATTCTTGATTTGGAGCTCCCTATTTTTTTTATTGTTATTTATGCTTATACTAATGTAGAAGTGACCACAAAGTTGGCCAATAGGGATCGAAAGCACAACTAATGTGATTACATAATGGGAATGTGAAAGCAACTCCTATCTCTGCTCTATTAAAAGTAGAGAAATAGTTAATTAACTAGCCAATAGAAACACAAGAAGTACTGCAAAAATAATTCCAAAACCAAATGCAAATGCAGATGTCAAGGCATGTTGTTTCTAGAAGAAGAATGAGAAGAGATAGAGAGGAAGAGGATGACTTCAGATTTGAGTAGTCAATCATCCTAAGGGTGCCAATGCATTGCTTGATTATGTCATCTAGAAAATATCTAAGATTGAGGGGGCTTGGTTGTGAAACCCTATGGGGATCCATAGATTGATGATGTCCATTACTCCTAAAATCCAAAGATGAGGGGAAGAATATCCAAATGGAATAATGGTTGTTCAAGTGGACCTATAGAGTAGTACCCTGTGCAAAGTGAGTTTGGCATGGGGACCTCTTGCTAGTTTGTTTGATGGCTTGGTGGGTTCTGTACTAGGATCTTGAACTAGAGCTCCTTCATAATGAACATAAATTAGATTATTAGTTACAATAATTATTAGGACATAAGGGTTGTGTCCCTTAAACATGAATTTGTTTCTTGGGAACTATTTAAGGAGTCTCCTTGAAAACCTTTCTATCGTCAATGTATCTTTCATAATTTTTAAATATTATTTTGTGCTTTTGGAAATTATATTTAGAGTCTTGTCCCTTTCTTATGTGATGGCTTTGTGCATTACTGTGGCATCAAAGACTAAATCGGGCTGATATTTGTGGGATCACCTGATGACTTGTGGAATTTTTTTCTAGTTTGTGGCTGAATTTATTTCTTCTCACAAGAGAATGGGATTGTGGCCATTATTATTTTATTACTAAAGAATATAAATACTAAAATGATTAGATTCAAATCTAAGGAAGTAAAAGATCATCACTGAAAGAATATAACAATGATTAGGAAAATTGAAGGGAGTCTTATTAATCAGAACCCATACACCAACATCACCATTAATGAAGCATGAGTACAAGGAAATCATAGCCTCCAAACAACTGCCATGCAATTGAAAGTCGTTGGACTTTACATATTCTTGAGCATACAAGCAGGAAGTCACATAAGCAATCCAACCATTTAATTTGATCAAAGACATCAACAATATCAGGATACACCAAAAAAATAGAAACAAGGCTGAGGGGCGATGATAGAAGATATTCACAACAACATACGGCCAGGGGATTTTGCTGAAGAGCTATTAAGAGATGCCAACAATTTGGAGTTGTCCAATGTGGTGGGATTTGTTGATACATATTCCTTATTGGTTAGGTTCCAACTGATGTGGAAGTAGGTCAATCCTACTTGTTGTATATAGGTAAAACTATACATAGTTCCCAAAGTCAAAAAAGGAAAAGTCATGGCTAATATGTAAACTATTGGGTTGTGGGTTGTTTATCCTCTCTGCTGCTAAATTGTGAATTTTCAGTGTCTTACCTGCTGGGCGTGATTGTATCTTCTTCTCTGCTGGCTGTGAAGTGTCTTACCTGCTGGATTTGACTGTCCTCTCTACTGCTGGTTGTGAAGTGTCTTATCTTCTAGGGTGACTGTGTGTCTCTATTGGGAAAGCATATTTCTGAAGATGACCTTAATTAGCCAAGGAGTTTAGCTACCCATGGCATTTTCATTTTTGTTTTGTTAAAGACTTTCCATTCATTCTCCTCAACTATTAGATTTGTTTTAGAGGTTAGTGTTATATTTATTTTATGGTTATAGTTTATTTATTCTTGTTGTTATCATAATACACACACACACAAACTCTCTCTCTCCAAGTCTCTGCTCTTGTGGCTGAATTGTAATAATATATTTTATTTGTCTGCAATCATTAATGAATTCAATGACCAACAAAATAAATCATTAATAAAAGAAAAAAACACAATTTGTAATCAAGAAAAAACTAGAAGAATGAAACAAAACTGAAGGTGAATTCAATGACAACAACAACAAAAAAACCATGAATAAAAAGGAAAAACAATATGTAATCAAGAAAAAAAAGAAGGAAACAAACCTAAAGGTCTAAACATTCTTAGCACTGTATGCAACAAAACAAACAATAAAAGGGAATGACTAACACTAAATCACCATACACTAGAACTACACAAACACAACAATCAACTTATGTTATTACTGCTCAAAACTACAATAAAGGAGATTCATAGGAAAATGCATTCATGAGTTGGAATATCCAGCTATATAAGATGCTCAACAAACTTAACCATCTAAATACAACAACAACAAATGAAAATGCCTTCAGAACTGCTTACATAATCCAATTATGTTGCTTGAATATGTATATCATGCCAACGTAGATTGATATGTGATCAGATCTAAAAATAAGCACAAATAGCCTAATAGGTAAAATTCAAAGCTATGTGGGAATTCATCCCACATTTACAACCACAATTGGAGAAAAAGAGTTCTAACTTGTTAGGGGTCCTTAAGTACTTTAAACGGAAAAATATAGCCTGCAGACATGAGGTTGCATCACCAACTGCAAGAGGCAATCTAGCTAAGAAATATGCTGGAGTACACAGGACATGAAACATAAAGAATATTTCAAACCTCTCTGCCAATGTTTGGGACAAATACTATAAAATTTCTCTTCATAACAATTTCTGTTGTTTAATAGAGTTATTCCTCTGTTGAAACCACCCTCTGTCATGAATCTTGTTCTACTGTTATGATCCCATAGACACTCTTTTCATTCTTTGTAAACATCTAATTTAGTCAGGTTTATTCAACTTGTCCAATGCATATGTTTTTTAGTACTGTACTAATAACATTGTATTAGCATAACAACAAGGAAACCCTGCTAGAATATATGTTTGGAAGTGGACCATGTGGTATAGCTGCAAGAACTTGAATTAATGTAACCCACTAGCTACCTTGATCAATATGAAAGTAAATTATGTGCAATATATCTTCAACTTTGAATGCTTCCGTAATGGCACCATTTGCAGCCATATACCTAAATTTAAAATAAGGACAAACTTCATAGAGAACTTGCATATATGAAAGAAGTTCTGGAATTGTAGGTTCTTTGCACTTCAATGATTTATAGATTATACTTCCATATGAAACCAACCTTGCTACAATACCTTCTACCATATAAGCACCCAACCTTTCATTGGCTCACCACATACTACCACTACTTGTCGCACTTTTGCAATCAATTTGTTTATCCTAACCGAGTCATTAGCAAAATCCGCAACAACCTTTGCACATGCAATTAGCAATTATTTTTTCATCATCATATGGGATATCAAACTCTAGTTCTTCCTTTTTTTCTTCTGAGGAATTTATGGTAGTAGAACAAACCATCCCCAGATCTAGCTCATTCACTATTTCTACTTTTACATGATTCAATGTCATTGAGGAAACTTCTACCTGCTCTGGTTTGGGGTAAATAGACAAGGATATTTGGAAATGATTATCAGTTGTGTCATGCATGGCCTCAAAATTCCATTTTGAGTATTATGGAAACCTATGTTCCTCATAAGTGGATCCAAAAATTGTCGAGATCATCACTTTCAGACACCAGTAATGCTGTCTCTAGTTCCTTCAACATATATTTCAAATTTTCTTCTTGCTTAGTGCCACTATAGCCACTTCCATCTAGGTCGTATGGTTCCTATGGTAAATGGAAATAATGTAGACTAGAAGGTTAATTTTGTGATACTTGTGGTGATACTAGGCTTCCACTAGATGAAAAAATTTGACCTGATGGAGAACTATAAAATGAATATCTAGTAGAATATGGCAGAGCTTCATGAGTTGAGATTTGATTTTGTAGAGAATCATTATCATGCAAAGGGGAACTTTGGACTGAACCATCACTCAGATGATATTTATCACTTCTATAACATTCATGAGTTCAAGTATTGTGACCCAAGCCATAAGAAATATCCTCAAAGAAAATTTTGGTAACTAGTTTTTAGAGTTCCATGGATACACTCATGAGACTTGGAAGCCTATTCAAGAGACATGTTGTTAGCTATGCTTGGACTTGGATCTGGTAAGCAAGTGCCCAAAGTTTTATGTGGATGGCCTAAAACATATTGGGAATTCTGAACAGCTGCAAACACCTCTGTCTTGAACTGAACATTCATATCTGGAGATTACTTTGGGGATATGAAATTTTTCGAAGGTAGAGATGATAGGTTTATGGTTTGACTCTAATATTTCCACAGAGCAGCCAAAGTAATAATTCTCAATTGATCCACATATTGATCACTTATTTTGGTAACCACTTTTCTACATTTGATGTTCTATTTTTTTGTCAAGGTAAATGTCAATGTGCACAAATATGCGGTCTCCTTGGTGCTGTGTTATCTGCCATTCAGATAGATTAATTTAAACTAGTCAGGAAAGAAGTTCGAAATAATGAGAAATTGATCATATTGACACAAAACTCAGTGCTTTGGTGAAAAGATGAGTGCTTTGGTGAAAAGATGTTGGATTATGAGCTTCCGACAACGAGAATTAAGATATTTCTTTACATGCATGCTATCAGAATAAAAAAATTCTCATGAGGTAGATTCCGGTACCAACAGAAGGAAAAAATAAATTGTAAAGTCTGGATTATTCTTTTCAAGTATATATTAATTGGAAAAAGAGGTTCAAAGAAAAAATAGAAGAAAATATTCAATAATAGTTTTGGAATGGTTGGGCCAGAGATCCTAGTAGTAAATTTAAAACTGTTAGGCAGCTAGAGCAAGATAGTAACAAGGATGGAAGGATAGAGATGAAACCAGGGCCAAGACTGAGCCTGAACCAACAGGAGTATCAGAGCCTAAACCAACAGCAGTATCAGAGCCTGAGATAAATCCAAAGAGTCTGAGCAGGAAGAGAAAAAAATGAGTCCCAAGCAAGAGCCAAAGATACAACTATGCTATAGTTAGAGATAAGGCCATAACCAAATATCCAGTGCTCACAAGTCACAAGTTAATATCAAGGAAGGTGAAGATATGAAACTAGTCAATGGTGGATATCAACATAAAGAGGGTAGGTTTGATCTGTAATCAGATTTAAAAAAACATGCAGGATATATACAAATCTAAGTGGTCACTAGTGACATTTTAGAAGCTTAGCCATCCAAAATGGTTGGATGATGGAGGAGGATGCAGTAAATAGGAGGATTCTTAGCCATCTACATTAGATATCTTTCATTTTTGGCCTAATAAACCAAAGGCCTTAAAGAGCCTGACAAGCCAAAGACCTTAAAGAGCAAGAAAACACTAAGACATATATTTGAAGTATGAGCGCATTCAACCCAATACGAGTCTTATATGATGTATTTAAATACATGCCAGATGTAACTTGATCAATAAACCCTATTGGTTTGCTAGAACCGCCCTTAAAAGTCATAAGCAACATAGAACCGCCCTTAAAAGTCACAAGCAACATAGCTAACCAACATAAACAACAACTACTACTATCCCTCAAACCTTAACAAGTATATACAAAATCTCAATAGATGAATGTGGACAAGTGAGTATAGCACTAAAAACTCTAAAAAAATACCAACAGAGCTTATATTCCTTGTTGAATAAATGTTAACTATTACAAAGGACTCTCCTCATATATAAAGAGATTTGAGAGGTTAGGGTTACATGCAATCCCTTCGGTCAAAAGAGACTTGACGATTTACAAGATACTTGTCACTTTTGCAGAAGTGGGTATTTTCTAAGTCAAATCACTTTTAACTTCCTTCAAAAATATATATTTTCCCTATAGGAAAAAATTAATATTATTTTGCTCAAAAATTTACAATTCGAGAGAAAGAAATGGATTTAACAAAAGCCTTTGAAGATAAACTTTGGAGTTCCATGTCATCATTTGATTTGGGATATGTTCCCTCCATGGCACTTGTGATGGCTAATCATCAATTGGATGGCACAAACTATGGAGATGAAAGGCCACAAAACTGCTATCAATGGCTTCCAAGGCCGTTCAAGTCATGGCACTTGCATAGGGACATTCATCTATGCCTTAGAGGGAAATTTGTTCTTACGAGTGTACCCCCAATCATTTATAAAAATTGGTCTCAAACTAGGTTCAAAATGGGCAAAATGCCTCTTGGCATGAAAGTTGTTCTATCTAATCTACCTTTCACAAATTATCTAAAACTAAAATTTCCTAATTTCATTATAAATAAATTACAAGTATAATTAACTCATTGCCTTTTGTTTGGTGAAAATCGAGCTAAAATTGAGTGAGATTTGGCCTCCAGAAGGTAAACAATAAAGGTTTTTCTGAGGGAGATGAAATCAAAATCTAAGGTCATTATTTAAAATTTATGGGTGAAAACCTAAAGGAACTGTATAGTACTAATATTCACTTCTCCATATCAAATGGGTCTCTTTCAAAGTAAAAAAAATCAACCTGGAAGGGGCCTGATTAACACACTTTGCTAGCTAGATTATGGACCAAAAAACATGGTTACTAGGATTTCTGGAAATTTCTTGGTTGAATCTTTGAGTCGAACCCTGTATATTTTTTTTGACCTCAAAATCCGAATGAGGGAGATATGGAAATTTTGGTTTAGGCATTTTGTCAACACTTAGTGGACAAGTACTTGGTTGAGGACTTTTGTCAAACAATTAGTAGATAGCCACCTACAACTCTTCCTTCTCTAAGTTCCTTTCAACATTTCAAAAGCTACCAGAAATGAAATCATACCCATACACATGGAAAGAAAAACACCCCAATGGAATCTACGTTTTCATAAAAATACCCAAATCATGGGATTTGGTCTCGCAAAAAATGTTTTTGGAATCAAAATGGGGGTTCCAAGCCCATATGATATGGATAATTTCCTCCATGACACCTCAACTGGGTATTTTATAAATAAAATTGGAATTCCTAATTGTTTATTCAACAAGGGTTGGAGAGGCCATGTGCCCTTATTGGTGAGTTAATGTAAAAAAAAAAGGAATCGTAAATCGATTCAATCTCAGACGAGACAAAAATAATGTTTCCACCAAAGTCTAAATGAAAGGAAACTAGAAATGCAGTTTGGAAATGAGGGTGGGTTTCTTACCAGGCACGTTGTTGTAACGCTAGTTCCTCATTCTGGAAACCCCAAGTGAGTGTATCAGCCAATTTATTTTCCAAGTAAACTCCTGTACAATATGAAAACAACAAGTAATTGATTTGGTGAAAAAAGAGAAACGATTACAGCAAAATAAAAGGAACAATAAAATGAAAAAAAAACAAGACATTGATTTGGTGAGAAAAGAGAAACGATTACAACAAAAACCTGATCAAATACATCTCTCTTAGCCATCTTGTCCCAAAAGCGGAGGTAAGCAAGAGCTACTAAAGCTGTGAGAGTTGTTGTTATTATATCATGTACAATTTGGTTATGTGGGAAGCTAATAGGAATAGTGAACCCGTGATTAAACCATGCCAAATCCATCAAACTCTTAGTTTTTGCAGAGCAGGTCCCATGTCCACCATTATGAGAGCATCCCACTTGAAAGCCTCCTCTGCCTCTGCAAACCCTGACCGCTGCAAACCCTCCTTTGTGTAAACACACTTGACCTTCGACAGCACCTCCAGCGACCTTCTCTGCATGACCTCCGGCAAACCTCCTCGGCGTGACCTCCGAATGTGGAGGTATATTGTGTCGGCTCCGCTGTGAAATTATTGATTGGGTTCTTTGTTTCACGAAGAAATATTGTGTCCGGACGGTTGTGGTTTTATATTTTTTTTTTTGTTTTTTTTTGCCCTAGTGTCGGAATAGCCCTAATGTCGGAAATCCTACGCCCTAGTGTCGGAAATCCTATGCCCTTGTATCGGAAATCCTATGCCCGAGTGTCGGAAATCCTACGCCCTAGTGTCGGAATAGCCCTAGTGTAGGAATAGCCCTAGTGTTGAAAATCCTACGCCCTAGTGTCGAAAATTCGGCGACGCTAAAATAATTTAAAAAGCTCACTACTTTTCATCGTTACTGTCCGACACATCCGTACGATGCATTGGATGTCGTCGGATTTCAGGTTCAAATCCTGTTGTGTTTGATGATTGTGGACAGTGAAATTATTAATTCTATAGGGTAGTCCCCATAATCTAGTTACCTTATAACAAAAACTTCTCTCTTGGATATAATACTTTTGCAATTTCGTTAGTACTCAAGAACATAACTATACAAACAAATTATACACCTCTTGGATTAAATATGAGAATTAGGCCAAAACCTTACCTTAGAAAGCCTAAAAGGACATAATTTAGGCTTTCCTCTCGGTCAGTACTTGAGCAAACACGCCCCAAAGAAGTGTAAATCCGACTACTATGGTCAAGTTCGGATAGTGAGAGTTCTCCTGACTAGGTCTTCTCCTAAAAGGTAAACATAGATATGCGACACGTAGATATGTGTGTATCATATCTGAAAATGCTATTATCAGAGCTCTTAGTAAAAAGGGATAAGGTGGTGGCTGGAAATAAAAAAATAACTAAGCAAAAGTAGAGTGATTTAATATCAAAGTAGTAAAGTGCCACGGACCTGTGTTCATATAGAAATCAGTTTTCAATCGACTGGAGCCAAAAACCTTCATCTAGACATCTCTATCCATGGATTCTATGGAATCCAGGAGTGACGCCTTTATGCTGTTGGGTAGTGCTTTTATCCAACAACTCACCAACCATGAAACTTTTAAAACGATGGCTCTTGCACATAACCGTTTCCCAGTAAGAGCTACTTAGGATTGCTACTACTCTCGCCTATAGAAGCCATACAAAGGCGCCTTCACCAGACTTGCTGGCTTCAACTCGTAAAAAGGTAGGTACCCCAGAGCACACAAAGTGCAGAACACACCAACCAGAATAATTAAATCGTGTATATGAACCTAATAAGGCTATCATTATAATGTCTGCTTGTTTACTTCTATTTCAAGCTATATGCGGCATGATTAAGTCATAATATTGTATACCGAAACATGCCCCTTTTTTCAGCGGAGCTATAGCTTGAAATCATCAAGAAAACATAAAACAAACTAAGCCCATCTTAGAACTACTTTGAATCGCAATAAAGAGTTCGTTATCGAATCCTATAAAAGGGTTTTTCCATCATTTCTGCTCTACATCCAAACTCTTGATATCAAGGATAATCTAAAAAAAACCAGTATTCCTCATATCTATTCAAGCTCTGTGGATTTAACAGTAAGAAGTGTAACAATGCTTAGAGATTTTTTAAGCTACAACTGACCTGCTCAATGTCCAGTTCAAGAGAAAAGTCTACCATTCCCTTATCCTTAGCATAGGTCTACACTGGATTTCAACTGGCCAAGGCTATGCTGAGAGTGTAGGAAGTGAAGGAAGCCAACCATTCTCACCTTCTTAGCTTCTTCTTGTTCATTAATTGAAGTACTCCTTCAACCAATTTTTAAACCTAATTAATCTTATGATTGGAAACAACTTTGCTATCAAATAATTGAAACATTTAATCATAAGAAATATGACTGATACCAACCCGAAGGACTGTAATTTTCAGAATTAATATAGCATACATGTAAACATAAAGAAATCACCTTATGTGAGAAGTCAACCCTTCTAATTAATTTAAACCATAGTTCACTGCGTCATTAAGGTAGTGCTATGAGGAAAATTGCCCATGGAGGCAGGTGTCATGACGACAGTGCTACCAGGCCAGTGTCATTACGGCAGTGCTATGGGGAAAATTGCCCATAGATGCTAGTAATGAATAATCTTTGCCTATTTCTTTCCAGGTTTAGGGGTGGTTGTAATTATTATTTGAAGCATCGCTGCCTTGGGAAGAGTTAGTGCGATTGTATTCTTATGGTAGGGGTTTAAACATTTATTACCCACTGTATATTCAGTGCACACCTCGACTGAACCTACAAACTGTTGCATAAAAACTTTGCCAAGGATGCTTTGAATTTGGTAGGAAGGCTCTTTGTCCAAAGAAATGAAAACCATTTTCCAATACATGTCCTCGACATTGCCATTAGCTATTGCTATAAGAGTGAAGCTGTGAAAAGTGGAATTAAAATAGACACACATACAAAAGAGTTTAGATGCATAACAAACAAAAAAACAATGTAAAAAATTGTTTAAATATTTCACTTGATAAATTTAAATTGAGAATTATTTTCTATTTATTTACTTTATATAAATTTGATATATATAATATTGTATACTGTTGGAATATAATCCGTCGGGATTATACGTTATTGTAAATATTAGGAATATGAAGAGACTCTCGGATGTGTGATCCCAAGAGTCATCGTAGATGTATAAATAAAGGCATTCTATGGAGAAATAATAAGAATTCAGGAGTTATTCCACCTGACAGTGGTATCAGAGCTCCATAACTCCTACTTGTATGCTTGTCAGTCCTGGCAGTCTGGCTGCCAGACCTACATTCTGCCTTCTACTAATTTATTTTAGGCTGCCTGCCTCGTTAGTCTTCCTCTGCGTGTGTTTTTATTACATCCCAGGTGACAATAATTTCGTGTGTCTCTCCTGCCAGTGCATTCATTGTGTGCATTACAATTACATGCATGCATTGAGGAATAGCCATGTCTTAGGTACGAAGTAGTCTGTTGAAAAATACATTATTAATTATTTTGTCAATTTGTTGCACGATTTTGAACATTTGCTACCAGAACGCTTGAATTAAATTTGCTATATACCTAACCTGCATCAACGCTTCATTTTCTTGTTTGAGAGTGCTTCCACTCTGCTATATTTTTCACATCCCCATCATGCTTCCATTCCACTGCATGTTGAGATATTCTCCACACCTACGTTGAGAAGGTTGTGACATTCTATCTTCGCCCATAACCTATTTGTCATAGAAGTCGTGTTTTCTGTTCAAATTTGTGTAGAATCCACATGTTATGAGCTGCGATTTCATGAGGGGATTTATGTTGGAAACTGCTATGGAATATGGAGTACTGCAACCAGTCAAGAAGAGAGCTTAGTAATCACAATTGATAATTTGTTGGAGATTGAAGTCATATTGTTGTTGCTGCGATCACTTTGAAGACTTTTGGTGGAGAGAGATTTCCCTCTTCAACCGCGTGAAGTGTGATTATGTTGATTGTAGTCGTGATATGCTATTGTAATTCCTTTGAACAACAGTGACTGAAGACTGACAGAGCGTTGGTGACTGCTTTGGTCCCATTTTGCCTGCGCGTTCTCCTATGGTGTTTCTCTTCAAAGCTGCATTGAAGACCGTAAAGACTACGTTGAAGTGTATTTCTATAGACCATGAAGACTGCGTTGACAAGAAGGCTGCGTTCTAATCTCTTGAAGAAAGCCTGCTTTTCTTTGACTTGCGACCTGCTCCTTTGCGTTGGCGAGAGATTGTTTTCTACTAGTTTGAAAGCCATTTAAAGCATATTTAAAATTGGTATTAAGTTTGTATTTCAAAGTTTATATGACAATAGCAGAGACATTGACATTGTTGTAAAGCTTGAGGAAGGTGGCAGAGACTTAGATCTGCACCTTTACTCTTTCTTCTTTTTCTCCTATTGTCTTAGTTGCAAGATTCAATCACAGAAGATGCAATCTATAGCATCTGTAGTTGGTGCCACTCTCACTGGAAAAGACAATTATCCAGAATGGTGGAGGAAGATCAAATCTGCCTTCATCTACAATGACCTTTGGGACGGTATTTGTGAAGGCACCACAATAGAGACAGAAGCTGGAGGGCCCATAACCAGAGACCCAGGACCTCCAGAATTCGAGAAAGAGAAGGCCATTTGGAAAACAAAAGACAAAAAAGCTTTAGCGGTAATCACTGCCACAGTCAGTGAAGAGGTGAGCTAGCACATATTGCCTGCAAAGTCATGTTTTGAAGCACTAAAAACGTTAAAAGATCTGTATGATTCACACTCTGAAATGGAAGTTATTCAACTAATGCTAAAACTATTCAGTTTAGAAATAAAAGACAATGATCCCATGTTAGTTGCCTCTGAAATCAAAGCTATCATGCACAAGATTCAAGCCACTGGTATGAAACCAGATCTTCCCCTTGCAGCATTTGTAAAATCTTTGTATCCTTCTCACTCCAACTATCTTGAGTCGTTGCAAGCAAGTGACAAGTTCAAATCACTAACATTTGACACCCTGGTAGAGAAGATAGCTGACAGAGAGAAAGCTTTTGGTAAGAAGACAACTGAGCATTCTGGAGAATCACTTTGCTTTGCTCAAAAAGAAAAGAACCACACCAAAGACAAATCCAAAGATCATCCCAAAGGAGAAAGCAGCAAGAGAGGCAGAGGAAGTAGAAACTTCAGAGGTAGAGGAGGCAGAAACAACTCCAGCAAAAGATCAGATTTGAAGTGCAAGCGTTGTGGAAAGATTGGACACATAGCAGATTAGTGTTGGGCTTCGTGGGATTCCATCAAAGACAGACATAACCAGAAGAGGGTGATTCCATGAAGATGGGTAACACTTTTTGGCCAAATTTGGCGATGAAAACCTGATTTTTTACTCATGTGCTAGATAGAAGCCCTCAAAACG
>LPNX010112000.1:0-33151 GCA_001517045.1 Pseudotsuga menziesii
TCTTTTAATTCCTTCCATCTTAAAAACTCTTAACCAATAATTAGATAAAAACAAATACCAACTCTTTTTAGTAAGATATGGATTTATATGTTTGACCTCTTTTTCTAAAATTTCTATTCTCAAACGTGCTTGCAATAAAATATGTAACTACAAATATTTCAACGCGGGTTGAAAGAATTAGATTTGTAGTTACAAGCATCACACCTATCCGCCAAAACGACTAAACTACATTACATGAATTCCTCATTTAATTGAAAATATAGATGGAAAACCCAACCAGCACAGAGTACCAGAAGGAAATCGAATCATGCAAAATTGTGAAGTTTTTTGGAATGGAAGGCATGTGGCAGACTTGAGATTCGACCAAATTCTTGTTCCATGGGCAGGGCAAGATAGCGATCTAAATTTTGGTGACCTAGCATCAGTAGCACCACCAGCATAGGTATATCTTATATAGTATACGATAGAGCAGCATCTAAGACAGAGAGAGTAAAGGCATCAACAGCGGTAGAGCTCCTAGTTTACTTTGATCCATCCCCAAAATCCAGGCTTTGAATGTCCTAGCCCGAGAATCAAGACACCCACATTGCCAACTAGGTGCCCTCAGAAGTCCTCATGGGCGGAATAATGTTAAATCCTCTCATGACCGAATTAAATCCTCTCATGGCCAAATTGGGGACGGACCAGAGGGACCAAATTGATACTCATAACCTTGAATCCATAGATTGATTTAGCAGAAGCCCCATTGGGAAATGGGTAGTTGTACATAGATCTATATTTGAAAAATCCTTCATGTTTTGCTTCGCCTCCCTATGAAACTTCATAGGTTTTAATCTATATTTTAATTTGTATAATGTATAAGTAAATAATATGTGTGTATATTTAATTATATTAAATCACATAACATATGAACTATATATATTTATTTATATTAAATATTTTAACATACGAACTATAGTAACATATTTATATTAATTATATGTTATTATTATATTTACATATTTTACCATTATTAAGGTGAAAGAAGTTTATATATCATAAGGGTGTTTATAAAATATTTACCTATTTTCTAAATTCAGTTAAGTATTATATTTACATTTATTACAAGTATAGTATGGATGGACTATGAATGTATGGATTTTAACATAATTCCCTAAAATGAAGCATGTTTTGTTGGGAGAAAGAAAATTGGAACAATTTCAATATTATGTTTCCCTTGTGGTTTGAATTTTGTACTTTGGTGGCGTGTTTTAGAATAATCCCACTTGTTACACATGTTGTAAATGGTAAACATATCCCATATGCTTTAAATGATGATGATGATGAATTAGATGACAATGACAGTGATGATGTTTTTAATGAAGACGATGATGGAAATGATGATGATGATGAATTAGATGACAATGACAGTGATGATGTTTTTAATGAAGACGATGATGGAAATGATGATGATGATGATCATCATCATTGTCGTCCTTGTCATTGTCATCATGATTATCACAATAGTCATCATCATTGGCATAATCATCATCCATGTCATCATAATCACCATTGTCCTTGACATCATCATCATGATTATTGACATTTTCATCAGTTATTCATCATTACCTTTGGCATAAGAAATAACATCTACCCAAAATATATGATTAGTGGAAAAGGGTCATGGAGGACACACACGATTTATGCATGAAAAATAACAACTTATTTTTTAAGATGATCAACATCATCATTCGGATTGTACTCATCATCATTGTCATTGTCATCATCACCATCATCACCATTCATTGCATTGCCATCATCATCATCGACAATGTGGTCATTGCCATTATCCTCATTATCATCATCATCACCATCATCATTGTCATCGTTCTCGTCATTATCAACAACATTATCATCATCATCATAACCATCCTCAATATCATAATCATTATCCTCATTTTCATCTTCAACATCTGGGTGTAAAACTGGATGTAAAAGTGGATAAAAACATAGATGCAATAAATGATGCAAACATGGATGCAACAAAAGTAGGCGCAAAAGTGGGTGCATAATGGGGTGCACCAAAAATGGATGCAAAAGATGATGCAAAAGTGGATGCAAAAAATGATGCAATCATGGAAGCAAAACATGATGAAAAAGTGGCGCAAAAGTGGATACAACCATGGATGTAAAATTGGATACAAAATTGGATGCGAAAGTGGATGCAACAAAAGTAGATGCAAAAGTAGTCGTAACACCCAACGCAAAACCCAATGCAAAAGTGGATGCAAAAATGGATGCAATAACTGATGTAAAATTGGATGCAAAAAAAGATGCAAATGCAGATGCAAAAGTTGAAGCAAAAGTGGGTGTAAAAGTAAGCGCAAAAATGGGTATGAATTGGGACGCGAAAAAAGTGGATGCAAACGTGGATGCAATAGTAGATGCAAAAAAAGACGTAAACATGGATGCAAAATGGGATGCAAAAAGGAATGAAAATGTGGGTGCAAAAGTGGATGAAAAAATTTGCTGAACAAAACGAGATGCAAAACTAGACTCAAAACAGGATGTAAACTTTGATGCAAAACTTGGCGCACGAAGGGATGCAAAAAAAGAAGCAGAAGTGGATGTAAAAGTGGATGTAAAAAAGGATGCAAAAGTGGATGAAAACAAGGGCGTAAAAGTTGAGGCAAACATGGACGTAAAAGGGGGCACAACAAGAGTAGATGTACAAACTAGACGCAAAATTAGGTGCAAAACTAGGCTCAAAACTTGTCGCAAAACCTGATGCAAAACCTGGCCCATAACTAGGTGCAAAACCCGGTGTAAATTACGTCGCAATTTGCGCCAGATTTAGAAAAAAGACGCAAAAAAAGCCTAAAATAGCACTAACCCGTGAAATTGCGCATTTTGTCCAAAAAATAAAGAAAAATACACTGAAAGATAGTCTAGACGCAAAAAAGGATGCAAAAAGAGATGTTAAATCCAGTTTTTGTTGTAGTGGAAACTGCCACAATGGACAATTATTATGAGCCAGTGGAACAGGTGGGTGGCCACCAATATCCTTCTGGATCAAACCCACACTGCAATTATGAATTAAATGGAAAGCCACAAATATCATCTCTAACTATGGATAATGACATACAATCATTCCATACAATCACACATTACTTCATAGACATAAACCATATTTTGCATGATATTGGTAGTTAACCAAATGGAATTGTTTAAACACTACATCCAACAATCAACTTTCCATTTTCACCATCATAACATGAAAAATAAACAATATAATTAGACAATCAAAGATAATAACAACAAAATGATATCTCAATATGTAAATGATGAAATAAAACATGGAGATATCACTCTCCGTTGCAATCACCCTCATTATCTTCCTCGGTTGGCATAATAACACTATCAATCTATATCCAACACATACGGGTAAGAAAACTTGGCACTTGAATGATCTCTTATATCTTTCTGACATAACCCAACATCCCTCCTTTTAGGTTTCGATCTTAGAAACTAGCATGACTATATTAGTCGAACTTGACTTCCACTCTGAAGTCTTGTGTAACACGCCCATCATCAGCATCCTTGGTGCAGAAATGATCTCCATAAGCCCGCATAGATGGGAACAAATGCACATGTAAAAAAAGCTAACAAATGATGGTGTCATATGTCTAATAAACCAAGCATTAATATATTAAATATAGATGTTATTATTCAAAGTTGCATTATAAAGTTTTAAATGTACATAAATATTTTATTACCGAGTTGTTGCACCAAATACCAATGTTTAGCGCATCCTCCTCTTCAGGAGGGTAATGAATGAATGCACCATATTTCTCCCTGACTTGGTTTGCAACCCAACTATTAGAATGAATAATTGGAATATTTTATTTTAAATGATCTAGAAAAGGCATGCTCATATCGTACAACCACCTGAATTCTTTTATGTCAATGTCCCATTTCCTCCTCTTCTCTTCATACAATGCGACCCACAACTACATTGCCTCCTCATTGCAAAGAATTCATTTATTGATTGCATCAATTTTTGAATTCGATGTTGTATTCATGGAAACAGAACCACATTCAATATGTATGGGATCGAATATATATTTTGAAGTTTTTTGTGAATAATTACTATGTATAAATTTGAATATAAAAAATAAGTGACTTACTCTTTAACATGCGCCTTTTTTCCATTTGTTCCAGTACCTCTCCTTCTCTTTTGTCCTCATCATGTTCATCATCTTGAATCACTGCACCTGGTGTGTATTTTATTTGCATGATATACTCACTGGCATAATAGAACGACTCATATACTATGTACCATTTTTTCATTGACCCCTCAGGTTTCACCCTTTGTCGAACAAATCCCTTCACTTTTTTCATGAACGTTTCCAAGAAGAACATCCAACGACATGAGACCACCCTGACTAATTCAACCTCATTGACTAGGTGAGTTAGAATATGAACCTTTAATTCCATGAAATTCGATGGCAATTCCTTCTCAAACATACAAACAATCTCATCTATCTCTTGACGCTATCATGGAATGCTAGCGTTGTAAATATCCTTTGATGCGATCCACTGTACAAATGCAGATAGTTTAGATATGGCACGTCGTAGGTCATCAGGAAAGTCGTGGTTTACACACCCACACATGAACAATGGATAATGGCAGTACAAAGTAAACACAAAAAGTTAATTGTGTTTTAACTTGTGTGGTAAAATATATAAATGAAAAGTAAAAGGTTTTTTTTTGACATTATATGTACCCTTAGAAGGTTGAGATGGTTATGTGATTTCAAACTCGACAAATATTTGTCGATAGTGAAATAGTGTCATAGAGTAGACCCATAAAAATAAGGTGCCTTCATGCCCAATATAACTTCCTTTGCCAAATTATGATAATCTTTCTTCAAAATCCATGGGACATCTCCCTTTTAAATGAAAAAGAGGGGCCAACCTCTCTAATTTCTTATCTTGGCCAATGCTTCTTTTTAGTATTTGAAGAAATAATATTTTTCCTAACAACCATCTTGTCACTCTTTTTTGATGATATTTGGCGCCACAAAGAACATGCAACATTTTTAAACTTTATGCATGGGATTTAATAATTGGGCAATCTTAATATGATCACAATATGGGAGCTCATAAATTATCGATTTCCTTTTCATCCCTTTGGGAATTTTCTCAACATAGGTGTTGAAGATTTTAGGATCATTGATCATAGGTTGCACATTTGAATTGAACATCTCTTTGTATTCCTTCTCCTTCTCTCTGTCAAATGCCCTAATCTAGTCAACTTGTGTCAATATTTCAGGCCTTTGGGTTGTCTCTCATTAACCATCGAAAGCATATCTTTCTCTTCTATAAGAGTGGGTTCCTGGGAGGAATACCCTAGAGAAGTTGTACATTGACTTATGTAGGTCTTTGGACCACCTAGCCTTCATAGAAGGTCCACAATATTTACATCCATAATAACCTTTTGTTACAAGACCTGTGATGTTATAGTAAAGAGAACATATTAGTGTTGAAGATGAAGACAATTGCACCGAAGTAAATATGCAAAAAATTATTGCTTTGAATATAAACAAATCAAACAACATATTTACCTGAGCAAACTCCTAACCCCAGATAATCATGTGTGGTGTACACACATATGCCATACAACGTAAAACTCCTATGTGATGGGATGTCATCATCACGTTTTTCAGGTATTTCTTGTTTTTGGGGTAGAGGGGTTTGTCAAAAGTATGTCGAGTGGGTATGCATTGGATGCAGAATTTAATTTCGCATCCAGGGAGCTCTCCCAATTGAAATTTGAGTAAAAACACATGAAGATATGTCGAATATATGAACAAAAAAAATAGTTTTTTTTATGATACCTATCCCCAAATTTATATTAAAAAATTGTTTAAGACCTATACGGTATTTCAAATTTAAAGCAATTTCATTGGCTAACACATGATGACATGGAATTTGAATTATGGTTAAAAGGCCCATTTTGAGTTGAAATTTCCTCTAATGACTACTTTTCACATTTTTTCATGTACATGTTGAATGGCATGTGTAAGTTTCTCTGCCTCAATTTGTAACTCTGCGACCATGTCATTCCTCATTTTCTTTTGTGCCCGCAGTTTTGCGACCTGCTGGTGTAGCCTCTTCATGTCAGCAACCTTAACCATTTTCTCTACTAATGGCAACTTCTTCATTTCATTCTTCATCTGGTTCACCTTTGTATCGATAGTGCGTATCTTCTCGGTGACTTTCTCTAACTCTTCATCGTCAATCAAAGCTTTCCATGTCTGAGAAAATTTCTCGACCGCTTTGGCACAAAGTTCCTCCACCTCTTCTATTCTCTTTGTAGCTTTAGTTGCTGATTTTCTTCTTTCTTCCAATACCTCTGGAGGTGTACTGGGTGTTACTTGTAATTCCAAATTCATGACTTTTTTGCTGAGGTTCTCTGCAATTTCAACAAGTTGAAACAGTTTGGCTTCTGTAAACATCTCATGCGTACTACCTTCTAAAACTATTGCAAGCAAGTGTTACAGTTGCGTCAATCCAGTGCCTGTTATCCTCTTAGGTCTTAACTTTTTGCTCTATTTCTTTGACTATTTTCTTCATCTTATGAGTAGTATTGTTTGATGCTCTAACTTGATTGATCAATGTGCCCTCCCTGACCTTCATTTCTGCCATTGCAACATTCTGAATGTCATATAATTTATACATCGGTAATGCAAATAAATTTATGGTGACATGGAACAAGTTTTTGACCATGGCATTCAACTTTGTTGTCCCCAATTCAATTGCTTCACCCAACAATTGAGTCTTTATTGGTGGAATGGGCATCGACATGCCACTATGTCACTCCTCAGATGATCCAACTAAGTCCTTTGACTCAAGCAATTGTTGTCTGTAGTTGATTTCCACTCTCACTTCTTTTACTACCTTATAGAGTGTCTATAGTAAATCTATGATATTTCTTGTTAGCTTTGTTTGCCGCTCATCTATCTTCTTAAGGATTTGATTGGATACTTTTTCCATTGCTTCCTTCAGAAGAGTATAATCGTCATCAGCAAGGCCGACAGTTCTAGCTAATTTGTCTCCTTTCCTCTTCTTATGACCCTTCGCAGGATTCTCTATCTGCTTCCTCTTTTCCCCTATCGCTGGGTCTGTTGGAGTCATGCTTGACTCATTCTGGGTATTCTCTAGGTTTTCTTCTGCTGGATCTTCTCCCTATCCTCCATCCTTCTTTGTCGATGGATCGTCTTGGTGCATTTTTTCTTTTGCAGATCGCTGATCATCCATGATAGGAACTCTCCATTCTTTCGACCAATCTTGAATAATGACATCGATTTCTGTAGTCGACAACTTATACTATGTCAAAAGCCATAGGCATTGTGGGTCTTTTCGAGGTTGCAAAAAGATATGATGGGCCCTGACCAAAAATTTGACAACGTTTCTAAACTGCTTAACGGTTGCCTTGGTAATTTTGGCCTACATTCTTGCGTATTGTCACAGGGCATCTCCTTATAAAAGGAACTCTATATTATTGTCACTTTACCTTTGTGGAAATTATTTGTTGAACCCAATATTCTGGTATCGAGATCCTCGACATAGGAAGAGTACATCTGCCCCTTGGTAGTATGGTGGTTCTGCCCATGCGATAAATGAAATCAAAATAAGTAGCCATGAATAATGAAATGTACTACCTTTCTTTTATGCCTACTCCGCATATGCTAACAATTCATTTAGTAAGTAGTGCGACTAGTTGAGTTGAACACCTCATACACATAACTTTGCCACAACAATCGTCCCTAAGATGCATTGGTTCGATCACATCTTTCACAACAACTTTCTAGATAGAACTTTAGCTACAAACCAAACGACATAGTCATTGATAGGGGCGATGGAAAATCCTTTGGTGTCTCTGGTTAGGTCATACTTTTCTTTCATCTTATTCATGAATAAAGTGTCTTGTTCTTTTCCAGCAAAAAATGGCGTTTGGTCGAAGCTTCCAAGTGGAATCCCTGTAATTGTTGCTATAAACTCAACATCCACATAAATATTTCATTTGATCCATAGACAGCCGCCATGGAATGACACCAACAATTGTTTAACACATGCATTCACCTCTACGCTGTAGCCAAAATGCAGCATGTGCATCAGTGAAAACAAACTAGCTTTGTCCATTCCTCTTTCCCATTCCATTGGAACTAGGTGGATAGGGCCATCCTCTTTCTCATGGACAAAAACCATGTATTTTTCCATTGCCAACTCTAGAAATTTCCATAGGTCGTGGTCGACAAAGGTTATATTCTTTAGATTTGGGAGTATGTTCGTCGTTACACAAACTCCTTTTGGTACAGTTAGTGTTACCAATGGATACCTTGCATTTTTACCAATTCTGATCTTAGGTGCATCAGCTGGTCTGGGTGGGGCACAGTATGGCAACATGCTTATAGAGCCTGCTTCTTCAGCTCCTCGTGGTGGTGGTGCTACTTTCTTGCAGCTACCAGACTGTTTCCTCTTCGATGTGCTAGGTGGATCTGGTAGTAACCTAACTTCAGGGATGAATGATGTATGTTCAAATTTTTCTGGAACCATGGCTGATAGTTGAACAAATGCAACAATGTCTTCCACAATGGGAGTAGGTGAAGGTATCTCGATGCCTGATTCTACAACGGTGCTTGTATTGGAGATAGAGATGACTATAATCTACAAAAAATTGCCTTGGCTCTTACAGTTGCAGACACAATAGCTTATCTTAATCAGATAGATGCAAATAGAATGAACAAAAATTCAGCACAAAGATGATATACATTCACCCATTCAATTAGCCATTCCTTCACACGAGTGGTAAATAAATGGAAATGTGGCAATGATTTCTGTCACATGGAGCAATCGTTCGAATCATTTCAAAGAAACTTCTCATCGAACCTTCACTTCAACTGTCATTTCAATGGTAGTTATTGTGCAGTAATGACGACAATGAACACAAAGAATGCCTCCGAAATATTTTGCTTCCTCAAATTAACTACAACTAGCTGTCTTTTTGTGACCCAATTTCATCATGCGACAACTCTTCTCTTCCTGCGATAGGGATTCGATCTTCAACACATTTTTTCCATTACAACAAAGGGAGAGTCTTCGTGACTGAGATTCAGTATTTGACATATTTCTTTTCTTGTGACAAAAGGAGAGCCTTCATGACCATTTTTCATATATAGAAGGAGAGTCAATATTTTTTCTTTTTCTGCGACAGACATGCAGTCTGCGACCAAACACCCATATTTGTTACAAAAATAACACTTATAATATTGCATCTTTTTTTCTTCTTCAAAATATCAGTCGACCCAGTTGCATCTATCCTGGTAAGTATTGAACTGAATTTCATTCACCAATCCTTTGAAAGGTGTTCCATCTAATTTCCGTAGTTGCATTGTGCTCCTTCAAATTATTTGAATGACAACATACGACCCTAGCCAATGTGTTTTCAGCTTTCTAGGGTGCTTAAAAAACTTGCTTTCATATAAGAGGATAAGTCCTATCACTTGAAAATTCTTATTCTTGATGTACCGATCATGCCATACATTTTGTCATTCCTTCTCAACATTTTGGTGATAACCTGGGACAAAACGTTCTTCCTCCATTTGCACAAGCAACGACAATATTTCTTTGACAACACCAACATCAATCATTTCATTAATTGCAACAATCCTTAGACTGGGTACAATGCATTCCATCGGCACAACAACCTCTCATCCATACACTAGTTGGAATGGAGTTCAACCTGTCACCTTCTTATAGGTCATGTGACATTCTCGTAGTACCGCATAAATTTTCTTGTCCCAATCATCTCTTTGAATGTTGCAAATCTTTGTTAATGTGTTCTTGAGGATCTTGTTGAATGCATCAACAACACCATTCGCTTGTGGGTGATATGGTGTCATCTTCCTGTGTTGTATCTAGAAATATTCAATCAATTCATCGATCAAATGATTGAAAAAGTGTGTGACCTAATCACTTATCAAAATTTTTGGGCATCCAAATCTAGTCACAACATTGTCGAACAAAAATTTAGCAACAGTCGTAGTAGTAGAATCCTTTACTAGCACTGCTTTAGCCCATATATTCAGGTAATCAGAGTTCGCACTAATAATGTATCTTGCACCTGTTCACTTCCCTGGTGGATTAATAGGTCCAACAAAATCAACATCCCATCTATCAAATGCCTGCAAATTTATCTGAGGTACTAGCAACATTTCATCTTGTTGCGATGAATTTCCGGTTCTTTGACATATATTGCAGTTACGACAATATTCTCTAGCATCCACATGCAACGTGAGCCACCACAATCCTGCTTGCAATATCTTTCACGTTGTATATTTTCCAGCATAATGGCATCCTACGACACCAACATGCACTTCATTTAATATCATTGGTAGCTCGTGTTCTAATACACAATGACGAGGAATTTCATCCGGTCCCATTTTATACAGTTGTCTAGCTATCAATTGGAAATCTGCATCTCACACCACTAATTGTTTTTTTCTTTTCTGCACAATACTAAATCATTCAGGTGCATATCTCATACTCAATAAATCTATAATAACTTTGTAATGATCATCAAACATTGTGATCACAAATAATTGCAAATTTGGAAGAATATTGTCGAGATTCATAGGTTCTTCTCCACTTTCAAGCCTCGATTCTTGAGTTCAATCGACTCGACTTAGCAATAACTTCAAATTCAAATTCCCGGAAAAGGAGAAACCATTGAGAAATCTCCCCCCCAAGAGTGGCTTGTTTACCAAGTATTTCAACATTGAATGGCTTGTGAACATATTGAAATGTCCACGTAACTAACAGTGTCAGAATTTTTGAAGCACATACACCATAGCTAAGCCTTCTCTTTTAGTTGTAGTGTGATTCTTTTCTATTGTTGATAATTTTCTGCTAGCAAAGGCAATATGATGACCAATTGACCCTTTACGAGGATGTGCGAGTACAACATAGAGTGCGACAAACGTCACATTGACATGCACGTGAAATTCCTTATTCCAGTATGGAAAAACTAATATGGGGGATGTGACCATCTTGTTCTTTAGAGTGTCCAGACTGTCTTGCAAGTGTTCGCACCATTGAAACTTAACATCCTTCTTCAACAAGTTCTTCATCAGAGTAGTCACCTTTGCATATCCATTGATAAATTTTCGATAGTATGCTGTATTTCCCAATGTTGTTCTCAGCTGCTTCACTGTTGTAGGGGGTTGTAGGCTAACGATGATCACAATTTTTAGCAGGGTCGACCAGGATTCCATTGCGACAAACGACAAGGCCCAACAAAATTCTGAACGGTGCGCAAAATATACATTTCTTTAGATTCAACAAAATTTGATATTGTTGACATCGTTCTAGCATCATTCTGAGGCTTTGAATATGACCTTTTATGAGCCCAAACACCGTCTAATCATTGAAGTAGAACTCAATAAATTTATGAATAAAGTCTTTGAGCACAGCCACTACTATCCTGGAAATGAAAGGAGGAACATTATTAAGTCTAAAGGGAATTAGGAAATACCCCCAGTCCGCCACAAAGGTTGTCTTGTGTTGATTTTCCTTTGCGATTATGATCTGATGGTAGCTAGAGAACCCATCAGTGAAAGAATAAAATTATTTCCCCAACACTTTCTAATACCTCATCTATAAATGGCATAAAAAATGATTCATGTAAGAAAGAATCATTCAACTTTCTTAATTCGATGAAAATCTGTATTTCATTGGTAGTCTTCTTAACTTGCACTACTATCAAACTGATCCACTCAGATTCTTCAACCGGTTCTATGATACCTACATCCAACATTCGATCTAACTCTATCTTAAATTTTTATTTATACCGCGGATTCAACCGGTATGGTCATTGCTTCATAGTATTTGCGTCAGGATTTAATGGTATCTTCATCTCTCCAAGGTCTCTGATAATCCCCTTCAAATATGAAAATTTTGTAGGAACATATCTTGAAATTCATGCAGTAGGTCCATGATCTTCCTGACTGTTTCATCGTCCCAATAATCTCCAATATTGGTGAACTTTGGATTCTCTAGAGATCCAATATTTTCTTTCTTGACTTTCAACGGGTTCAGAAACTGGTCACTAGAAATACCAAATCCTTCCACCACGCCAGTACCTTCAGAATCTGGGATGTTTATGTCTAGCAGGTCATCATCGTCAGGTTCTCCCGTCACATTATAACACTCCATCCAATTTTGGATTGTCATGTTGCTTTGATTAAATTTTGTCATGGACACATGTATATGTTCAAATATCTTCGTCTTGATCACTTGAAAAGCATCATCAATCGAAGGATGATCGTCAACAAACTCAAATGCATGTTTGAATTTAGCAGCCAGTTCGTCCCATTCGAAAGTCCCATGTCACAACTCAACCGATGTGTACTAGTTCCTTGCTATCATGTCTAGAGTGTGTAAAATTGACGGACCCATTCCTGTTGCAGACATGCTTCCCATGTTGCATGAGAATATTCAATGTGCTTGACAGGATTAGTCAATCTTGTGTACTTTTTCCCAGTATAGTTGATTTCCTCTCCAAACTGTATCTCCATCAATCTACAGCATTGAGTCCATTTTGATATAGAATGTTTATGATCGACCCACCATCTGTCAAGCGTAGCTTTCAATGCAAAGTCCAGGGTGGACAAGCCCTGATGTTCAGTAACTTTTTCTTCAATTTTGTTAGAAAAGATGACAGGTTAGGTAAACATTCATATGTGGGTATATCACTTACCTCGACACCTACCCATCTCATAGATCGTGTAATTCTTGCGCATCTTCTCATCGATACTTAATGTAATTGGTTTTGTCAATTTTCCAAAGCTTCTCCAAAATATGATGTATAGGAACTAATGCTGCATCAACTGAGATTTTCGTCAGCCGTTGGATTCACATAATCATACCTTGTAGAAGTAATGTTATAAATATGGTCCAGATAATCTCCTTATCCTTAACTATTCACTAGCTCGGCGTATCTCTAACCTTCTAGTGGATCAATTGGTGTGACCACCCTTAGCTCTAAATATTCAAACATTAAGATTATTTTCTTGAAATTGATAATAGTTTGATTATCAATCTCCCAGTCGATCCCCAGAAGTGCGGGATACAGATTTGTATCATCCACAATGTCAATCACTTCAAAGTCAACATAAGTTTTAAGGCCTTCTATCTCGACAGACACCTGAGTGAGTCGACTGATAGGTAGATCTTTTGACTGATTTGCTAATCAGAGTTGGACATGAGACCATACGAGTCTCGGTTTCCCCATAATCTCCCATGTTTGTCTAGTCAGAAGGTTGATATCGGATCCAATAATAATATAGTCGATGTCGCAATCTCCTATTTGTGCAGTCATTCTTAGTGTGCGACTAGTCTTCAAACTTTTTTCCCACATGAGTAACCCTTATTTATGGTCGCACCTCTTCTTGAGGTTCTTCTATTAGAAATTTCAATTCCGTGATAACATCTTTATCTTGTATTAGTTCTTAGAAACCTTTAAGGAATTATTTTAATTTACTATCCTTTCCCGTTTGTTTCTTTCATAATAACTGGTCAAATCTATTAGGCATTCCCAATATTGGTCCTTTAGGTGGTCTAGCAACAAAAGTTGATGCTTGATTTATCTTGATGAATTCTTGTCGCTCATCCAAGAATACTCCCTTTTCCTTTTGGACATTGAATGGTGCTTTCTTTTGTGCTACTGGTTGCACCTGCAGTTGTCCGTATGGTGCTTCTTGATCTACCCCAGTCGCAACACCTCCTCTTGTCACAACAACAATATGTGGCTCCCTTAGTTCAACAGAGATCTTCTGGATATTTTGATTGGGTTCAGATTGGGATTTTGCAGTGGATTCTTGTTTCCCACATTCTTAGTCTGCTATCTCACAATCAAATGAGGACATTCTTCGATAATATGATCAAAAGCTTTGTAGTATGAACATATCATAGTAGGACTCATGTAGTCCCTGGAAAAGTGTCCAGGATGCCCACAATTATAACATATTATTTGGCCTCTTCCTCGACCAAATATTCCTCCTTGTCCTTGGCCTATAAAACCCCCCCCATGGGTTGAGGGTATTGTTGTTGCGGGTATTGATTATGTGGATATTGGGCCCGAGGATACTGAGCATGTGGATATTGATCCCGAGCTCGCTCAACCTACATTTGTTTGTCATTCTTCATTAAATAGGTATAAATTGTTTTCTCTTACAGCAATTGATATGCTCTATAGTCTTTCTCATCACGCCCTACTGATCGAGAAAACTTACAGTATAAACTAGCTGGTGCATTTATAATCTTCTGTAAGTATAAACATTCTTCCAACCGATGGCCTCTAGTTTTGCATATTCTACAGTAAGGAATCCCTTGTGTATTTATCGGACTCGCTGCTCCCGATGTGACATAATTCATATATGTCTGGAAATTGTCTTTGTGGTGTCCCTCAGTTCTGCATCTGGTACACCATATTTATTCTTGTACTTCCTTCCCTTTATTAATATCTTGAAGTTTCAGTGTAAGGTTGGGTTGTTGCAATTACATTTGCATCATTCCTACACCAATTTCCATGACCGGTGAGGATTCCAACTTCATAGCCAATTCCAAAGGCTCAGTCTAGGATACAATCTTTTGCTGCATTAAACGAATTCGGATGTGCGGTAACAATGCTACAATAAACCATTCTTTGTGTTGAACATCCGACATATGGAAGCTTATTTTGGCCATCAACATCTTGAATCTTTGGTTGAAGTCCCAAACAGACTTTGTAGGAAATTGCTTAATATCTTTTATCTCCGTAATACACTACGACTCAGATTTGGGCTTTCTAAACTCATCTATTAATCCTACCTGGATTTGATCTAATGTTTTATGTGGGATTCCTGTTAGAACCACATAGAATTTCATGTACCAATCCAATGCACGACCCTAACCATTTTGATCATCTGAGCCTTCTTGATGGATTCATCTTGGATCTGTCGCACAGTCCACATGGCTTTGCATAGAAATCAATGTTGCTTAGGGTATTCTAACCCATTTCCATTAATTATTGGCAACTTTATATCATTCCTGACCATTATATTTGTTCTTGGTACTGTTGTATTAAAGGTTTGTCTAGTGGGTGATGAATTTCTAGATCTTATCTTTGGATATGTACATGGGGTCATGGGTATGTTGTGTCCATACTTTGGATCTAGAGATTCTTCTTCTTCTTCTTCTTTTCCAGATATAGGTTGGTATTCCTCTTCCTCGTCACAAGAACCTTTGTTGAAATGCGATGCCAATGTGTATTCATCCCCTCCAGTCGTACTACAAATTCCTCTTCTCGTCGTAGTCCTTCTTCTCTTTCTCAACATAAATATTCTTCCACTCTTTAGGTGCTCACTTTCTAGCTCAGCCTCACCATCACCATGAAACATATCAACTTGCTTTGCTCCATTTTTCTCACACTTTTCTTGTGACATATACCAGGTCTTTATGCATGAACCTTTATTCTCCATATTCCATTCTCAATATCCCTTTCTCATACACAAGCATATTGATCAAAATATTTAAAGATGTTAAGTATCGTCCTCTAGGTCCTCGAAAAAATTCTCTTTCCATCTCACTGTACGATTTTATTGTGTCGACTGTAATCTCAGTGATCTATCCTTCCAAAATACTGTCAACCCATAAATCAACAGCCCTAGATATAGGGTTGCTAATACTTTTTAGCTGCTGAATCAGTCGAGGGATCCATTCTATCGGTTCTCCCTCTTGAAAGTTTCTCCACTGGGTTGCTAGCCTGAACAACCACTCATGCAACAAAACAAGAAATTAGCAAAAGAAAATATCATAATATATGTATAAAGTATCGCTCCAACCACTCCTTTGGGTTAAACCAAGATAATTCAGTTTCTTCCCATGCAAAGTCTAGTTCCTTAAAATCCACTCAATCTTGAATTTCTGGCTTCGTCGGGTGCCACAACATATCCCCACTAAAATGATTCACGGTCCCGAAAATAGAACCATTTGTTGGCCTTCTTCCCATTGACCTAGGTTTAGATCCTTAGTCGACAAAAAAAACTTAAGATATCGGCCCCATAGAGGACGACCTCGTCGGCAGCACCTACGACGTAGATGCAGTTGCAGTCTCACCCGAGATATATTGTTGGGAACTTCCAGAAATAGGTTTATGTAGTTATATGGGGATCTCTATTCATGCATTACTTTATCAGATTGCTCGACCAAAGCCGAGGATTATACTTCTTATTCCTTGTCTATTAATTCAAGATAACAATCTATTTACCAGTCGACACATATTGCAGTATTCAACATAAATTCCTTATCACAGATTCATTCTATAAGTGGTGTGACATATATATATACATGCTTATTCATAAATAGATGTAGTGCGGCATATTCAGATCTACTTATTCACAACATGCATGTATTCGACATAAACATATTAATCAAAGACACATATAGACAACAGTTACATGGAGACCCATCTGGAAAAAAACACAAAGGCACTCTTCATATGGCATGAGAAATATGTTAACACGTTTTGTATGTGCATTAAGCTTGCATACTCTTCTCTAGATATTCTTTACAACTCATACAAACTTCTCTCCTCTCATGCTCTCAGGTTTTGGGGCTATGTATTTCTTCTCTCCTACACTCCACTTGCAATCTGCACACATCCTGGATAGATAATTTATCTAAAAAATTCTCTTCTTCCCTTCTCAACCTACACAATGACTTAACCAACCAACAATCGACTAACTAACTATCTAACCTCACACACAGTTTGAGTTCGCAATTTTATAGGCTTCTACCTGTCTTAATCAACTGAATCTTTTATGTTATCCGAGAGGATGTCATTTCTATTTTTGTTCATTCAGTTACAATTGACAATAGGCACTATTGACCCAAAAATACAATTATGCTTTATTACCAAAAGCATGCTTTATTCTAATTAAGTCCTTACCCACAATCAACTGAACTGTCCTTTTCAACTGCTCTAGTCTTCTTTTGTTGTGGTTCCTTCCATCGCGGTTGTTCTTGCCACTAGAATATTTATCTTTCCGAACAAATTTTTGGCCAAATTTTGCTTAACTTTTCCTAGGGCCAACAATAAGCTAGGTGATAAAATGGGAACATTTACAAGAATTAAAAATGAAGGCTACGCTCACTTCAAGGTGTTATATATAGAAAAAGAGGAGGCGAATATAGAGGTTGTTTGTATCATGCCACAAGAAATCCCAATCCTGGTAACCAAAAAGGACAATATTACAATGGGGAAAGACTTTGAGGAAGAATAAATGATTAAAACCATACATGGTCTAGAATTGGAGAAAGTCACAGGACTTGATAGTTTCGCCATTTCCTTTTATTGTGCATGTTGGTTCATCATTAAATATCCCTTAATCAAAATGTTATACTAGAAAAAAAGAAGCAAAAATAAATAGGGGAATCAACTCTTACTTCTTGGCCTTAATCTCAAATGAATCTTACTCTTCTTCATTTGTAATAGTTTGCTAGCTATCTATCTATAATGTGTCATATAATATTTTATAAAAAATCTTATCCAACAAGCTGAAAAAAATGATTCTCGATATTTATGTCAGAAAACCAGGGGGAGAGACAAACCCTTGACAACATTATCCTAGTGCAAGAGGCCATCCACTCAAGTAAAAGAAGAGGATATATAAGTATGATCATTACAATGGATATGGTCAATTCCTTGATAAAGTATGTGATATTCCTCATTATTTTTAGTTCTCATGAAATTTGTTTTGTCATAATATTTCATTAATTGGGTCAAAGCTTCCATTGGAAACCCGTGGATCACTCCTCTGGTCGATGGTCACCCCTCTTCTTCATTTCAAAGCAAATGAAGTTTGAGACAAGGTTTTCCCCTCTTCTCATTATTGCATACTATCATGGTTGACATTTTTAGTAGGAAACTAGAACTATAAAGGTTGGTTGAATTTCCACAAGGTATATCCATAGTTAGAGGGACTAAGGACATCAATCATTCACAACTTGTGGATGATACCCTTCTTTTTTGGATGGCCTTCAATTGTCATAGTTGAGCGACTCAAAGGAATTTTGGATTCTTTTATAGTTTCCCCAGGAAGTGGAATTAACAAGAGAAAGAGTAGTTTCTATGGATAGTATGCATCCCATATTTTGATGACCAATATAGTCGACATTTTGGAATTCTCTCTCATTCAGAACTGGTCTTTCAAATATTTGGGCATTCCATTTTATCTAGGATAGTCCAAATCAACAAATTGGAACATCCTTTACCAAAAATTTAAAAAATGATGTGGTAATGGGATACACAAGGGCTCAACCCAACTAGTAGTTTAATCTTAATAAAAATTCATTTTAGGTATTACAATACACAAATTCTCAACCATTTTAGCACCCACAAGAATCTTTGTCAAATTGAAATGGTTACCAAGAAATTCTTGTGGCAAGGAAAAAAGTATTTTTAAAGAATTTCATCTTATCAATTGGGCAATTGTAATATCCCCTCTAAGGCATGTTGGCATAGAAATCAAGGAGCCAAAGCTTAAAAAACAAACTATAGGGGATAAAATCTTATGGCGCTTCAACTTCATTTTCTCATCTCGCTGGAAGACTACCATTATTAAAAAATATCCGCAAGGAAATTGCATTAGTATCTTGGAGAAACCATTTCTAGATATTAGGGGATCCATGATATGGATCATGTAAGGCCTAATACTCCTTAATTCAATACAAGATTTAATGAGCTCCTGAAAATGGTAGCAAGATCAAAATCTAGGAAGACAAGAAGAATGGAAAATAACCCCACAACCAAATCCAAGAGTTGGGTAAGTTAAAAGCATGGTTGGATAGTAATGGTATTCAATCACTTTATGGCATCTCTAAATGGGATGAGACAACAATTGGAAGAACTGGAAAATTCAAATATACCAAAAATATTGAAGATCATTGGCATACTCTTAGTCCACATATCAGGGGCATAACACCTCGAAGTAAAATTGTGGTCGACAACAAAGGTTGGGGCCTCGAGGATGGAGAGTTCACAGTTCCAAATGGGTACAATATGTGTTGTTAGGAAATTCACACCTTTTGCGGACACAAGCTGTTCCTCTGGTTTGAATGGTTCAGATCCAGAACAAATGAGTTACAACAAGGCTAATAAACTTCTCCTAGAAACTACAGACACCTGGAATACAATATTTAGAGATTGATGTGGTCCTTCATCTATAGCAAAAGATCTCCAAGAAGATACATACAAACACACATCAAACATAAAAGATCAAAGTACCAAAGCATTATCTATAGATCTATATTGGTGACTAAGGAATCCAATAATAAACATGCAAGATTATACAAGACAAGTTATATGGGAATAAAATCAACTTTGCATTAATGAATAGTGAAGAGTTACAACCTGCGCCTTAGTGTTGAATGCACTCCTTCACAAAACTGATGTCTTCTCCCTGATAGCTCTAAATTGCTCTTCTATGCTCACTCTTGATGGATCAGGCCAGAATGTCAAAATGGCAGCATGCCTTTGCTCTCTCCTCAACCATGGGTTATGAGCCTGTTTATATAGGCCTCAAATAAATAGGGATGGTTGAGATTTTGGTGGGTGAGGTGGATAGGAGATCCCTAAAGCATGGATCTCTAGCTCAACTAACCCAGGTGAATAGGGATAAAGCCTGCCACGAAGCTTTTGATCTAGAAGCTTCGTGAAGTCTCTCCTTTTCACTTTTTACCAAGGGCACCACTCCTGCTCCTTGATGACAGAGTGATGTTAGGCAGAACCACTCTTCAAACAAAGAGAAAAGGTAGTGCTGAAGAAGGTGTCGCTCCTAAGCTTAAGGGTAGAAACGGTGCTAGGTTTTTATATGCAAATTCAACATTTGGATTGAGGTTTTCATTTCAATATTTGGGAATGAGGGAAACATGGATGTTTAGGATCTTATCACATGTTGGTTACGAGATTTAGGTCTAACATAATGCCCCCCAAAGCATGAGGCTAGAGGGATACGATAGGTGAGAGCTTTGATAGAGCAAGGTATCACTTCGAGGAAAAAATCGGCTTGATCAGAGATCAACATCAACCAGGAATCTGCAATACATCAATACTTTTGACTCCTGAGCAAATATGTATTCACCATGGTTGCAGACCAATACAAGGCAGATCCATGGGAGAGATAAACAAACATGGCTACTAGAATACAGCATAGATCCATGTGATAGAGGACTCAAACTTGGACATAGCTACCAGACATATAACGTAGATCTATGTCATACAGATGAAAATTTGAGCATAGCCACGACCATACAAATGTGGATGTACTTCATACAATATACTCCATCACAACCTGGGGAGAGCGCTATGAGTGCTTTCAAATAGATACCCAGGGTCTTCTTCTCGTCTTCCACAAAATACGATTCTATCCATGTGATTACAATGATATGAAGTCGAACATGGTAGAAGCCACTTGATTACCAGTCAATGATGTGAACCGTTAACAAGTGCGAGGGAGATCACCATTGATGTCAACTATTCCCAAGGTACCCTAGTACAATCTACTGAGTGTGAATAGATATTTTGATGTCGAAAACCTAGTGGAATCTTTCGATCAAAGGTCAATGATGTGAACCTATGTCAAGAGCGAGAGAATCTGTCATTGAGGCATACAGATCTCAAGGTACTAAATTTGTTTCTAAGACTATTTCCTGGATGATGAGTTGATGTCGACAAGAATAGCCTCGTCAAAGGAGGGCCATGATGAATCCCACATTAACGACACAAAACTCGAAACAAAGTTCTGGAATGTCGTAGATAATGTAACCATAGGACTGACTCCAAAGTACTAACACAAAAGGCTGTTTAAACTGCATGGGTAAACTTTTTACTTCCTTTGAACATCGGGCGGCATGACAAATGACTTGGAAGCATGACTAGACCAGACAGACACACAACACGATAGTGGACAATGCATTCTTTTAAAAGGCTAAAAGGAGTGACATGACTCATGAAAGTGGATCAACTTATAAGTCAGCTGAATACCCAATTGATTGAATGATATGCAGACAAGTGCCATGTTCAAAGGTGACAAACAACTACCATTTATTTGCAAAATGATTCCCTTCCCGTAATTTCCCCATCATGATTGATGAGTTCCTCTTTTCATTTTTACGAGTCCAAAGAGGGTAACAAACACTTGTTGTAGCTCGTCCGAAGACAAGTACATTCCCATACGTTTTACGAACCTGGGAAAGGAGAGGTTTGTTCCCCAAAAAGGGTCTTTCAATGTTTAATTTAACGAGTCCAATGAAAGAAAACTCAGTGTAGTTCATGTTTAGAGAGTCTGAAGAAACTAAAGAAAATTCCAAACGGTCCTTTTTCGTATGATTTACTCTCTAGGGCCCGAAAAAGTGTAAAATAATACCTTAGAGATCTCTTCCAGTAGTGATTTGCTGGAGTGTACCTTTTTCGTAAGTAGTACCCCTGGTTCGAAAAAAGGGTAAACTATCACCAAGAAGACGACTCTTCAAGTCCTTTTACAAGTATGAAGAAGACAAGTTCACTCGACAATCTTTTCACATTTTAAGAGTCTAAAAAGAGCTTAAAGAGGACTCTATTAAAATTTTTCATGTTTGATTCTAGAGCACGAAAAAGTAATAAACTAAGCTCAAACCCTTTTTCATGTTTTAACCAGAGCACGAAAAATGAAAAGTAAGCTCAACACCATCTTATTGTTTTTAACGAGCTCGACGATCAGTTGAAAGAATGCTCGAAGATTGGTTTCATTTTTACGCAAGCTTGAAACTAATGGGTAAACTATGCTTGAAAAATACCATTAACATGATATATAGAGGTTGTAAGCTTTCTCCCAACATGATTACTACCGAAGCTTACCCCTAGCATGGTTGCTAGGGGCTCAACATGCCCCCCAAGATTCGTTTTGTTTGACGATTCTTCATCCATACCCAACCTAAAAACCTGGTTACTAATGTGAAAATGTTCACCAGGGGGGTAGGAAGAATGAGAATCAGGCATGTAAAAAGAAGGTTCAAGTTCTAACACTAAAGGGAAGATTGGACTCAAGGGAAGGGGATCTGTTTCATTTTTACACAAGCTTGAAATAGAAGGTAACTATGCTTGGAGAAAACATACATGATGGTCAAAACTTGACATGATGATCAGGTGCTGTTTCATTTTTTAATGAGATTGACACAGGAGAAGAACTATGCTCTTAGACATGGTTTCATTTTTATGCAAGCTTGAAACCAAAAGGGTAAAATTTGCTTGAAACAACCTATTTCATTTTTTAATGAGCTTGAAACAGAATATAAACTATGCTCAAGGGAATCTATTTCATTTTTTAACGAGCTTGACATAGAATGGGAACTATGCTCACAGACATTTGTTTCATTTTTTAACGAGCTTGACACAGAATGGGAACTATGCTCACAGACACCTGTTTCATTTTTAACGAGCTTGACACAGATAAAAGGAACTATGATTGTAGGAAGTTCTAGGCCAACATGATGTCTAGAGGTTGGTGGGTTGCCCCCTTACATCATAAGCTAGCGACTTAACTCCAGTATGATATTCAAAGGCTGGAGCCATGCCCCCCATTTTACCTATGATGGGAAGAATCTAACTAGAAGGGGAAAGATCCACAAGAACATGTGGGACATTCAGGGAAGTCTGATGACTAGGAGTCACACGATAATCAGGTTTAACGAAGGAAAGTTGATCAACGGTCACAATATTCCCATCATGGGGAAAATACATCACTCAAAAGAGTGTGGACACTACAGCTTTCATGGCGTAAACATAATCACGCCCAAGGAGAAAATTAAAATCTAAGGGATCTTGGACTACCATAACATCGATACAGACAATTTTTCCTTCCAAAGTAATAGGCAACTGAGGAAGGATCCCTAAAGGCGTTGTGGGTCTTCAATTAAAAGCCAGTATATGATCGGTGGTTGGCATAAGCAGAGGAGAACCTATGGCTTGCCAAGTAGTAGAGGATAGAATGCTAACAGAAGCCCCTTCCTTGATGATAGTGCGGAGTATAATCTTAGTGGTAATTCACATAGATATCTGGAAAGGAACACTCGAATGAAGATGAGACTCTGTTAGGTTACTCTAGTCAAAGGAAATAACCTCACTACTCAGAGAGGGTTCTGTTGAAATAGACAAAATTTCCTCTTGTCGAGAACAATCATAATGAAGCATAAAAAACTCAGCAGGTTTTAGTTCACTCTCTACTAGAAGAGAAGAACAAAATGAAGAATTGTTCAAAGTGACTACTTCAGTCTTAACACTCTCTGATGAAAGAGTGGGATCGGGTGGAGATGACATCGACTCGACCACTTCACTCTCCAAAGGAAGGGTGAGTTCAATTACAGATAAAACTGAATTGATCACTTGGTCAACCAATGGGGAATCGAGGGATAACTTACTATCACTTGTTGGAATCACCCGTTGATGATCAGTGATATTTTTCAACCAACACAAAGCTTCATCCATGCTAGGAAAAGAAAAGTACGATTCATAACTTTGCATATCAAACAAGGATACAAGACTTTACCTTTATGACCTTTTACTAATGGGTCATTGGTCGAGGGAGTATGATCAAGATGATGATCAGAGGTTGATGACACAGACGGTTTGGACCTTTTAGACCACTCTTCTTATACATGGGAGAGACCAGGACACTCCTTAAGAAGGTGGTCCCCCTTTCAAAGCTTACAAGGGAACTTGGGTTTTCCGGGCATTCTCTTAGAGTGAGCACCATCAAGAGTAGATGGTTGCTGCCTTTTCTCTTTCTTATGCTTCTTCTTCTTACCCTTCCCTTTCTTCTTCTTCTTATCCACCTGACTACTAACCATAGAGCTTTGGTTAAGCGAAGAAGAAGAAAGGGACAAAGCCACAACCAATAAAGAAGGAGCATGATTAGGTTGAGGTCGATCCTCTCTCAGAGGAGAGGTGACATTTGAGACATTAGGTGTAACAGGAATTACCGGATTAAACAACCAGACCGGTAATCCTATAGTTAACCCAGGAAGATTTAGAGTGGCAATAAAGGGAGGACCAATACCTTCACTAGGAGGGAATACAAAAGGTACACCTTGGAAAGGGACCTCTTGAGTGGTAGTCCCAGATGGGGATGCCATCTCTAAACTCTCTAAAAAACCCCTAACTACCACGCACAAGGAAGCACTACTCAAACTAAAAGCAACAAGAAAACATGTGAAAGGAGTGGATAAGATTCAAGAACCTCACAGGACAGGCCAAAAGGATAACTCAGATGGTTTGAGGATTCCTAAAACAGTCTCCCAATATACGCTAGGTACGTGGGAGCTCAAATCCGTAGTGGTGCTGTATAATGCACAACCAGTCGATAGGAGCCTTTCAATATACTGCCAAGTACGTGAAGTACCTTTCGATACACCTCAAGGGTACGTGAAAGGCCATTCGATATACCAGACGTACGTGGAAGAACTGCAAGCCCCCGTGATACAGTGCTGGAAAATAACAGCAGCTGCCATGCTTACCAACGCTGGAACACGTCGCTAACCTAACAGTTAAATTGCTAAAAGTTTTAACCTAATACTACCGTTAATTTTATCTTGTGCAGTTAGGTGGAACCATGGAGTGAAAACTTGAATTTAAAGAAGATGCACATTGATCTATATGATAATGTAAGTTTTCCTCTTCAATGAAATTCTACCTAAGAGAGGGAGAGAGATTTACTTTTCTTTCCAAAATGCACACCCAAAATGCAAATGCAATTCTATCTTTTCAAATGAAAAGTAAAATATCAATGCGCCCAAACAATCTTTAAAGCAATTAAAAAAAAGATCTAGAGAACATGTAATATAAATAAACCAGAAATGTTTCCTATCTTTTCATGCCAGAAAAAGATGCATAAAAACTCAATGGAAAGATGATTTCACTAACGTTTCCAAACAAATCTAACTCTAATGCACGCAAAGTTGAAAACATATATCTCTTCTTAATGAAATCAGGATCTGAAACTTCAAACAATCTAGCACAAAACAAGAAGAAAATCATTCAACATACTTGAGAATAAAGCAAAGGAGAGAGAAAACTACAACTTCTCTTTGGAACAGACAAGGAAACGAAGAATCAATCTCTCCTACCAAGCATTGAAAAACTCAACATGCAAAAGGAAACAAAAATCACCCCAAGCAAAGAAAAACTAAAAACAACATGGATCACTCACGCATTCCAAGTCCAAAACAAATCAAGACATACCCATGAAAATGAAATGAATATTTTCCAATTTCAATGAATAATATCTACAGAAAGGAGAAAGAGGTTTCAAGCAAAGAAAAGAATGTAAAATCCAATGCAATAAACATAAACTCTTCTTTGAATGCTAAGGGAATATAATAATCAAAATGACTGCAGAATATACAATTCATTTTCATCAAAAAGTAAGCCAAAAAACACTCAAAAATCAAAAGACAACAACCAAGTTTTGGAATTACAAAGGTGTGAAAAGACCTACCCGGCACCGCTTCCAGAGGGTTGTTGATAGAGCGGTTCTGACGAGGCACCACTTCCAGAGGGTTGTTGATAGAGCAATTCTGAGGAGGCACCACTTCCTGTTAACTACTCACAGGTGGTGGCATCGCTTCTTGCTATCTGCACAGACGCGGTTCCCTGTAAGTGTCCAAAACACAATAAAGGTGAAAAAATAAAGTTAAACTTTGGCAAACCAGCATCAAAAAAGATAAATCAACATCAATAAAGAGCATAGAAAGTCAGGATGGCTCAGATCTGAAGAGATCTGATGATATCAACTCAAAACCCAACTAGGTTAGATGGTATATCTGACTGAAATGATAAGAAGTTGGAGCTTGGATTCAGACAAGTGTTCAAAGGCTAGGAAAGATCAGATCTGCTGAAGCTCTTCCCTAGTGGAGTCACCAGAATTGTTGTTAGGAAATTCACACCTTCTGCGGACATAAGTTGTTCCTCTGGTCTGAATGGTTCAGATCTAGAACAAATGCGTTACAACAAGGCTGATAAACTTCTCCTAGAAACTACAGACACATGGAATACAATCTTCAGAGATTGATGTGGTCCTTCATCTATAGCAAAATATCTCCAAGAAGATACCTGCAAACACACATCAAACACAAAAGATCAAAGTACCAAAGTATTATGTATAGATCTATATTGGTGACTAAGGAATCCAATAATAAACATGCAAGATTATACTAGACAAGTTATAAGGGAAGAAAATCAACTTTGCATTAATGAACTGTGAAGAGTTACAACCTGCACCTTAGTGTTGAATGCACTCCTTCACAAAATCGATGTCTTATCCTTGATAGCTCTAACTTGCTCTTCTATGCTCACTCTTGATGGATCAGGCCAGAATGTCAAAATGGCAACATGACTTTGTTCTCTCCTCAACCATGGGGTATGAGCTTGTTTATATAGGCCTCAAATGGATAGGGATGGTTGAGATTTTGGTGGGTGAGGTGGATAGGAGATCCCCAAAGCATGGATCTCAAGCTCAACTGACCTAGGTGAATAGGGATAAGGCCTTCCATGAATCTTTTGATGTAGAAGCTTCATGAAGTCTCTCTTTTTCACTTTTTACCAAGGGCACCGCTCCTGCTCCTTGATGACATAGTGGTGTTAGGCAGAACAACTCTTCAAACAAAGAGAAAAGGCGGTGCCAATGCCTGTATTCAACACAACTCAGGCAGTGTTGAAGAAGGTACTGCTCCTAAGCTTAAGGGTAGAAGAGGTGCTAGGTTTTTATATGCAAATTTGACATTTGGATCGAGGTTTTCACTTCAAGATTTGGGAATGAGGGCAAACATGGATGTTTAGGATCTTATCACATGTTGGTGATGATATTTAGGTGTAACAATATGCATATTGAAGCTAAACTTGAGTGACCAATATTTGTAATCTGGTTTGCTATTTAGGAAGGTGATGCTATTCCTAAAATAAAAGTATTTTGTTCAAAATAAACCAATGGGAAAGTCATCATTGTTGAAAACTTAAGGAAGAAAGGAATAGATGGTCCATCAAGGCACCCCTAATGTAAAGGTGAGGAAAAAACATACCTTACTTATTCTTTGAATGTGATTTCTCTAAGAGTGTTTGGAATTATGCATATGCAAATATGGAGGAACATGTAGTAATTCCATAATACTATAAATATTCATTCCTCATAGAGCATACAAAGTACCATATTTCTTTCCAAGATAAATCCCTCCTTAAATGATGTCGAAAGCTTTGTCTTTATTTCTAGTCTCGAAAGTGTGTATGACCAAAAACAAGTTTGAATTTAAATAAGAGGAAACTGCACCTAGGAGGATCATCCCTTAAATGATAAGGTTGATGGTTGAATCATTAAACAAAAAAAGAATGCTAATAGAAAATGATTCACTTGTTGAGGTTGAAGAACAAAATTTGTTAAAGAACTTTTCTTTTAGGAGGGTATAGATAATTATACTTGAAAAGAGAAACTCCAAAAAAATGACAAGATTGGAAATATGAATTCATGTCAACAATTTCATCAATGGATGCACACCATAGATAAATACAATATTTTTTATGGTGCTTCCAAGGAAATCATGGGGTGCTAGGTTCAAGGGGTTCTTAATGACCCCAATGGAAATCATGTAAATTCTTTTGGTTGGGGTTTACACAAGATGAAACCTTATCCCTTTGTCAAAGCCTTCTATCAACAACAATACTGAGCATAAAATATTTCGTAGTGTTTGGGGATTCAATCACAACCATTTGACATATGGTTTCCAACTCTCTCCCACATGACCTAGATCTCAACATGACCGTATCAAGAGTTCAAGGATTCAAGCAGAACTTCAATTCAATGGAGTTCTTCCACAACCTTGGGATGTTGAACTCTGTGGTTGATGAAAGGGCCAAAAGAGAATGTTGATTCCCATATGGATAGGTGGAAAAAAGTGGGTGAATAGGGTATGATAGCTTACCCTAATGATTCACAACCATTAATCAAATAATGAACCCATTCAATAACAGAGACAAGTGGCCATCTCACAATCATGTACATGACATAATTAATGAACTTTAGTCTAGTTATGCTCTTCATTTGGATTCTCACAACCTCAACATTATGAAACCTTAAGTGTTGGGATGATTGGATACATCTGGGTTTAACCCCACCCATTGTCATTTAAATCCTAGTTCATACCTTTTGTTGAGCTCCAACAATTGTCCATTTTCATGGCTTCATTTTCGCTACTTTCTTAGCTCATCTAGCCATAATTTAGTACATCTATGTTCGATGAAGCTATCATTTACTTTATTTTATCAATTTAAACCATTAAATGCAAAAGAAGCCTAACTTGTTATTTTTGATGTATTAAATGCAATATTGTGCAAATGATAAGCATTTCGGTACTCCATCCGGCCCTTCATCTGACCCTAAGTTCCGCACTAGGTTGGATAGCATGTTTCTCATTGGTTTATTGGTTTGGATTACCCTTTTGATGAACAAATTTACCTGTCTCTTTATGGTCCCGTATATTTGCATATACGAATCAAAATCATGGATTAATGCTTGAGATTTGGTTCACTAATTTAGAGTGTTTTAAATTTAAAATAATTAAAAAGACAAAACATTAAAATAACTATTATTTTACTTTTTTTTTCTATTTTAAATTCAAAATACTTATAAATATAATTTAATATGAATCATGACAAATCAAATATTTAGTTATTTAAGTAACGAGCATGAAAACCATTCATAAATTGTAATGCCATTTCAATTAAAAATTTGAAACTCATTTGAAATATGACATAATCTTATAGCAAATGATTAATTAAATTAAACCTTATAACATGGAAAATCCACTATATATATTGGGTATGCCATTTAATAACATAAGACAAAGGGAATATGATGTGGCATTTATTTTTTTCAGAGGAAAAAATACCAGTCTTTGTTATTCACAGGAATCAAAAGACATCATTTACATATAGCATTAATGATCACAAAAAATATAATGCAGAAGCATAATGCTGAAACGAAGCTAGCTGAGCCAATCATAAAAAGACAAAAGTCTGATCATACCTGACTTTTTTCATCATCCTTAATAGATCAGGTCAGAATATACTGAATATGTTCGAAGATGATCGTCAAACAAACATTCCTGAGCAAAACTCACAAGCAGAAAGGTCTCGTACAGAACAGAGAATGATGATCAATCTGATGCTGAAAACATGCTGAATAAACAAAAAAGTCCCAGCAGCACTAAAAAAGAATAAAATGTCCTTGATTAATGACCATAGCATCCAAAGTTTCCTTAAAGAAACCATATCCCATATCCAAAGTTTAATGATGTGGCATATATACACGGTATAAACAAACAAGATTTTCCATGACTTATTACTTTATACCATTAAATAATTCGTTTGATTTTAATTATATACAAACTAACAAACCATTGTTATTATATGCAGGTTTTAATACATCACATGCTTTAGGCGGAGGAGGCGAGTCGGGGATTTTCATAGAATGGATGTATTTAATATAATAGTTCACTCATGGTTCAAGACGATGGATCGCATGGAGTAATTCTTTGAGAATCAGTTCGCATGAAGAGCACATGAAGGTATCAATGGAATAGAACCCAACCATCAATCAATCCAACAATTTTGTCACCTAATTTAAACTATTATGGGAAATTAATTAACAATGATGGGAAATTAATTAAAAATGAGATAAACAATTTCCACAAATTATTTATAAATATTTTAAATTATTTATACCATTAAATAATTCATTTGATTTTAATTATGTACAAACTAACGAACCATTGTTATTATATGCAGGTTTTAATACATCACATGCTTTAGGGGGAGGAGGCGAGTCAGATATTTTCACATAATGGATACATTTAATATAATAGTTCATGCAAAGTTCAAGACAATGGATCGCATGGAATAATGCTTTGAGAATCAATTCGCCTGAATAGCACGTGGAGGTATCAACGGAATAGAACCCAACCATCAATCAATCTAACAATTTTGTCACCTAATTTAAACTATTATGGGAAATTAATTAACAATCAGATAAACAATTTCGAGGAATTAAAAGACTTTGGACCGTTTTTATTTTTAGAATATTTTATTAATTCTCTGAAACAAATATTTATTCGTTCATAGAGTAATATTTACTAAAAGATCTGGAATATTAAATAAGTCATAATATATAAAATGATGATATAATTTATATGATACATTTACAATGGTCGGACTTATATATGTGCATTCGTGACTTTCCAACCTACAGTCATCACTCTTTGATAATTATTAATTATTAATTATTAATTATCTATTAATATTATTTTTAATATTTATATATTTTATGTTCGTTACATTGCCTTCCCCTTAAGGGAATCTTTGTCCTCAAAGATGTATTTGACATTAATGTCTGATTTATTTTAATCTATCATTTCGGAATTCTTTCCATTTTGTAGTTGCAACATTTGAGGAAATGAGCCGATACGAATTACGGATCCCCCAAGAGAATTGTCGCATCGTATCTGCTGTGGTCCATCCCAGATCTATTTTTATCGGAGCTCTGAGATATTTTTGTGGGACAATTCGTCTCAAGTGTTGCTTGTTATGTCGATATTTTCGCATGTCCACATAAGTCTTCTGTGAATATTCATTTTGACCTTGTCGTTGGTCAAAATGATGATTATAATTAGGATGTCTGTAAGGTGTAGGTGTTGTTTGTTCTTCTTTCTTTTGGATTGCGAAGACTTTCTTCACTTCCTCGATTTGTGCTTCTTGGTTATCTAGTAGATTGTTACGATTCTGAATCTTTTCGATTCCTTCCTCTTGCGACTTTTTTTCAATTTCTAGCTCCTTGATTTGGTTATGTAGTTCCTGGTTACTATTATTTAGACACTGGTTTTCTTCTTGCTTTTCTAGTAATTTTCCTTCGAGGTCTTCACCGGATTGTTCCTTCTTGCTTTTGTTTTTCAATTTTTTGATTTTTGTAATCAGGGTTTTGTTGTGATTTCTTAATCTGAAAATTTCTTCAGAATTGTTGGATATTATTTTATTACTTTTTGCGATCTCCGACTTATGAGTCTTTTTAGAGTCGTCATTTTGTTGTTGAAGAACTTTTATCTGTTGTCGATACTGGTCGATCACTGACTCTTGATTTTCTAATTTCTGTCGTATGTGCGTTAATTCTTCATCCTTGTTGTTAACGATTTTGTTCAAGCGGATTGTTTCTACTTCGTAATCACTTATTTCTTTCTTTCTATCTTGATTTGTTCGCCTCTGATTGAAATCACTTTCGTCTTTTAATTTCTTAATTTGGGCATACAATTTTTCTATATGATTGTTCTGGTCGAAAATTATTTGTTCCTTGCGGTCTTTTGTCATCTGATGTAATTTCATCAACATTTCCGATTTCATATTTTTGTCCCGTAATTCTTCATTGTCTCTTCGATAGTGTTTTAATTTGGCTTCTAATTTCTTTATTTGTGCTTGCAGACCCAATTCCATGGTCTCTAACTTCTTTAATGATAGATGGCTATCAATCTCTTGACGAGTCTTCCTTTGACGTTTTGACTTTTCGTCGACTACTGATCTTCCTTGATTTTGGTTTTTTCTTTGATGATGGATGGTCTTGTTGACTTGACTTCTTGACGATAGATGGTCTGTTTTTGATTTCTTCAGCGATATATAGCCTTCGACTTTTTTTGACGATAAGATTTTTTTTTTTTTTATATTTATATATATATAATCATTTTAATGCTTTTGGCAATCCTTCGTGTGAGTATCCTTTTGATAAGCGAATACTTTATTAAATGCCTCGTCCTTATTTATCCTTTTATGATGACTAATATCACCACTTAACCCCTTTATTATCACCTTAGGAGGAAATATCACTATGTAGTTAACCCCTTTAATATCACCACTTAAACACTAGATATTACGAAACTTTAGCTAATGAGAGTGATCACGACTTATCCTAATTGGTGGTTATGGACAGTTAGAACCTGTAATATTTTTTTTAGGCACTCTTGCACGACAACAATGTTACCACCAGGATGTTAAATTCCACAGTTAAGCAATTAGAGTGACGTGGATAATTATTTTATGCACAACTATGCCAAGTTCAAGTGGCGGTTTCAACGTAATTTTTTTTATTGATTTTTTTTTCAACCTTAATCTTGTAATCTAACAGAAAATGTGACTACAGTACCAAAACTACCGTCTCAATGGTTCAACTCGACGGCTCTGAAGATTGATGTGGCTTATTAAAGCGTATAACTTGTGGCACTAATAAATAATGCTATTGTAATGATTTTCAAATTACTTGTGTAGCTGGACCCGTGTGTGGATGTTGTACCTTTGATTGCCATGATTTCTTGCTACAAACCCATACGGCTTTTAAGCAAGGCTTGAACAATAGCTTGATTTGTGTTTATTCTCTTCTGCAGCGGATTTGATCTATTCAAAAAGAATTGCGTGGGATTTGAGGTCACGTGGAAGCAATGAAGGGTAAAGTAGCGTGGAGTGCATATGGGTGATTCTACAAGTTTATGTACAACTGAATTGGCGATGTAGCAGCCTCTGTCAACGAGCAGGTCTGAAACTCGTGTTTTTTGGTGGCAGCGGATCTGTTTTATTTGTTTGATTTTTTTTAAAAATATTTTTTAATTTTTTAATTTTTTTGGGTAGCTGACTTCTCCCTTTTTCTACGACAAGAACTACTGGATTGTAGAGAAATTTGGTGGCTAAACGATTATGTCGGATCAAAGATCCTAGTTTCAAGGAAACCTTGATAGTTTGGCTATAAACCAGAAATCAGCAAAATCCCTCGGAAGGATAACTCTTATATCACTGAAGCTAATAATTATTCATTAGTATCAGAGCTCGCCCTTCCTCGGGCCTCACTGATTTCAGGCTCCTAGCCATCATATTGAGAGTTTCTCTCATTCTTGGTCCTTCACCAAAACAAAAAGCCCTTGGCCATATACACTTTGAAAAGAACAACTATTATTATTA
>LPNX010112000.1:37391-64720 GCA_001517045.1 Pseudotsuga menziesii
CTTCTTTCCTCGCCGGTGCATTTTTCTTTCCTCTCTCGTCACACCAACAGTCCCACCTCTCCTCGCCATTCGGTCACCTCGGCTCCTCTGCATACCTGTGTCCCACGTTCTCTGTTGTGCATGCTCGACCTCCATCCACGCTGCTACACACACCTCCATCCATTGTTGTCTTCAACCCCAGCTTCTGTGCCCCACCTCTCGGGTGCTCCACTCTGTGCGCGCCATCCTTCTGCTGTTTTGGACATACCCCACTCCATAACGACCCGCCTCCGACTGCTTGCCCATCCCTCCCTCGCCTTCCCTCATTACATGTCCCCTCACCCTCATACTCCTCAATTGCGCACTAAACCCTGCGCACTCCTCAACCTGTGCACCCATTCTTGTCAACATTCTACCATCACCACCAAACTCCACCCTTCATATTCAGTGTTCTATCCCTCCGCGATCTCCAAAACTATCGCTGATTTCGAGTCCAAAGTATCGTCGATAATATATAACAAAGCCACCATAAGTGCAGTCAACATAATTTATTTTGGTGTCAATCCCTATAATAAAGAGTCACAACCAAAGCGGCACCATATAGTGTGAAGTTGTTTGTCTCTTTAACAATTTTCATCATTTTCCATCATATAATTCATGATCATATAAGTGACTGGGAAGGCTAGTAGTATAAAACCTGGCTCTGATACCACTGAAACAAATATTTATTCGTTCATAGAGTAATATTTACCAAAAGATCTGGAATATTAAATAAGCCATAATATATAAAATGATGATATAATTTATATGATACATTTACAATGGTCGGACTTATATATGTCCATTCGTGACTTTCCAACCTACAGTCATGACTCTTTGATAATTATTAATTATTAATTAATAATTATCTATTAATATTATTTTTAATATTTATATATTTTATGTTCGTTACATTCTCTGGAAACTGAATCCTTGGATTCATTATCTATGTACAACTACTGAGTAAATAGGTGGAGATCCTTGGGAAGTGTAAAGTGGTCTTGTTGAGGGTAGCAGCCGTTGAGAAAGGCGAAGTAAACCCCTGTTAGTTTGACCCATAGTGAGATACATTCCCAGTGTAATGGACCCGTCTATGGATACTGTTCCTCACCTCAGCCTTGACTGTGAGCAAAACGAAGATGGAGTTATTTCGTTCGCTGAAAGGCAATCATCTTTTGCACATGATTGTTCAACATCTGATTCTTCAATCATCCACATACAAGAACCTCATCCTTCTGCCAATTGGGAATTACCTTCTATTGTTCCTTCTGAAGTTTATGATCTTAAATGGTGGCAATATAAATGTGCCTCTCAGATTAAAATATCCTCTACCGATATTTCCTTTTCTGATAAGGACGAACCTGTCCACATTAATCTATTAGACAAACATCAGATAGATTGGGCTTTGAAATCTGGTTTTAAATATGCTCATCTTGGAGCTATCAAGTTAGGCCTTGGTCCACTTGTCCGTCCTTATTTAAATATTTCTTCTTTGTGTGTCGCAGTTGATACCCATCATAGGGACTTTTCTGACGCAATCATCAGTGGGTTCACCGCTCCCTTACATGAAGGTCCCGCATTCGGAACCATCTTTCCTAAGTACTCCGTTAGCTTAAACGACCCTCATATATATAACCTGCTTAAAGCCTACATCGTTCCTCAAGGTTTTAAGATGATGTCTGGTTCTAAAATCATTCAGCTCAAAGCTGCTGTCTGTGTCCGCTTTGGCAACGACACTCTTCCCCCGCTTCGCTCTACGGTCCATGAGAGTTCACGCCTGCTAAGCATGGTGGAAAAGGACAAATCAAAGAAAGCGCAACTTGTCACGTTTGATTGGACTAGTATCCAATATCCTCAAAGATGAGAAGTCCGATACAATGAGCTCAGAGATAAAAAATTTATGACAAAAGCCATTGCCAATAGACCTCTGACCTTTGACAGACAGTCTAGTTCGTTCAGAGTCCCAGATTCTTATCCTACACCTTCCTTTGCACCTCCTCTTATTAGATCTTCTTCTATATCCTCTACATCTTCTGAAAAAAGCATAAAACCAAAAATACTTCTCCTTCAGAGTCAACAACGTCCTACACAGGTCTTTATGATGTCGAACATAGAGGCCAACACAAGAATTGCCCTACTTGTCGAAAGATACTCCAAAAGATTCAACACTTCAGAGAAAAGTCGAGCCTAGGAATGTTCAGTCTTCCAAGGCAGAATGAATCTGTTGAAGCAACCTATCAGGGTAGGAAATCATATTTCCCTGGCCGAAACATGCCTGAAGCTCCTTTTAGGCAATACTCTACAGATGGCAGTACCAAGAAAGAATTCCTTCCTGCCAGATCATCAGGACCAGATGAGTCTGTCTCTGATGAAATAAAATTAATGAATTGGGGAAATATGCAAGGAAAGTTAACAGCACAGAACCTCGATGACATGGCTAGAGATCTTTTAGAAATAAAAAGTTCTGTGTTAGAAGAAAAAATCTCTATAGTAGATACAAAGCTAGGCCTTCTAAACCATCTTCTAACAGACACAGAAGAAATCAAGACAGCAGTAAGCACTGTTGCAAAAAAGACTGAGTTGAGATTGGCTAAACTTGAAGAGTTAATCAGCCAAACCCATAAGCTTAAGAAACGAGCTCCTGGAATAAGTCCGGAAGTATATGCCCTAGCTACTTAAGGAAACATTATAAATCCTATAGAGAAGAAGATAGAAAGAAGTTGGTCATTCGGGATGTTCAACATTCCTGAACAAAATGAGGAAAAACCTAAATTTGACTTCGGACAGTCAGAAGTCGAATTTCAGGAAGTTAAAGAATGGATTGGCCACTTCAAGTCTTTTAAGCCTGCATTAGAACCTAGATACCTGGAAATGTTGTCTATGCAGAGCCATGGTGAACCTTCGGGAGTGAAGGTAGAATTTGATGAAGTCATGAGGGAAGCATCCCAAGCTCCTAAAGTTAAGACCTCATTCGGGATTAACTCTATAAACAACCTCATTTCTTCTATGCCTGAGCAACCAGTGCTCAATATTCAGTGTCAAACCCGAAGTGAGATAAAGGATGCCATCACTATGTTATTTCATTGGATAATTTATAAGAAAATGCAAGATCCTACTCTCACAGGACAAGCATTAGCTGCACAGATAGTTGCCGGTCTTTCAGGACTAGCAAATGACTGGTGGAGATGGTTACCACCAGAATCCCACAACTCCATGATGCAAGCAGATGATGCAGACCAACAAATTTTTTTGGCACTTGGTAAAGAATTTCATGGAGCTGATGATGTCGATGATTCAGAACATCTAACATCTCTTTATATGTCTGCCCGCCTTTGTGACTTGTCACAGGCAGAAGCTTATTTCTACTACATGCAGAGATTGCTTATTCAGTCTGGAAAAGCTCATAATCCAGCTTATCTCAAACATTATTTGAGAAGCTTTCCAGGACATGTGCCCGATGCAGTTGAGAAATACATGAAAGATAAGAACATAAATTACAGAGATCTTTCTCTGGCACAACTGCATAATCATATTGTAGAAACATGGCAAGAGCATTGCCTTGCAAAACGGGTTCACAAAGATTTTAAAAGACACCAATCTATGTTTTCTCCTTCATTCTGCAAAAATGTAGCTAGGTTACCAGAATGGGGATGTGGTGCCCATGGCAGAGGACATCTCAATAATTCTTGTCATTTCAAAAAGCAGAATAAGAAAGGGTTTCACAGTAGTCAGCCGAGATATCATTATCCCGACAAACCCTTAAAATTCTAGAAGGCTAAATCCAAACGGCCGGCCTATTCTCACAAAAAGCCGCAGCCACGTAAGTTTATCAAGAAACGTTTTAAACAGACAGATAAGGAAGTCTGTTTCATTTGTGGCATCAAAGGCGATTGGGCTAATAAGTGCCCCAAGAAGAAAAGCAAGCCCAAGCTTGTAGCCTTCTGTGAACAAGTTGATCCACATTGGTGGAAGTTGCCCCATGCTGATGAAGATCCTTCTGGTGAAGTTCTCTTCCTCCCATCAGAAGATGATGATTCTAATTCTCCTGATTTGTCAGATACTGCCTCTGAGCCAGATGCTACCTTAGCAAAATATGACCCCTCATCATCCTCCGATTCAGATGATGTGCCAAATTTGGGGGGCTTCGAGCCGCCTGAGTTTACCTTTTCCTTGAATATGTTCTCTCTCAACAGAATGCAAGAACTAGAAAAGAAACTGGCAGAGATTGATATACAACTGTCGGTAACTCAGCCATATCAATATCGACTAAGAGAAGCATTGAAAGAAGATAAGAAAAGATTGCTCAGGGAAATAGAGCAAGCGAAAGGGAATCATAAGATTGTTTCTTCTCCTTCAATCTCTTATAATCCTATAGAGTTGTATAAAGAATATCCTGAAGGACATGAAGATAGACAAGCCTTTAGGACAGATAAAGAACAAGCAATCAGACTGCAAATCAAAGAAAAGCAAAAGCTTGTTAGACAACTCAGTGATGAAATTGATAGTCTTAAATGTACTATCAAAATCATTCAAACTGAAAAGGAGCAATCATTCGATGAAGAACTGAGCAAACATTTTGATAGAGAAATGAAAGCCCTTGCAGAAGAGAAATTTAGAAGAAAGAGTCTTTCTCCCCCTTCTTCTCCAGAACCACAGCTAGCTATGCTATCAGGACCTAAAGTCTTCCTATCAGTCCAGTTTCTCCCTGAGGAATACAAAGTTTATAATTTGGATTGCATGATAGATTCAGGTTGTCAAGTTTGCCTAGCTAAAACTACAGCTCTTCCTTCCTTCTATTGGGAAGAAACTGCATAAACTGGAGCAGCTATTGAAGGAACTGCAGTAGCTCTTACAGCTAAAGCTACTTTGTTTCCAGTTCAGTTTGGCAATAAGAAAGATGCTTTGACATTGTACAGATTAGATAGCATATCTGAATATTGTATATTGGGTGCAGATTGGCTTGATAAAGTCAGTCCTTATACTGTAAATACTAAAAATATGAATTTTACTTGTTTTATCAATGGAAAGCAAGTTGTTCTTCCTGCCACAAGAAGAGGAATAAGGAAATGTCCAGTTCCTATTCCCAAGGCTATTATGCATTCAAATCCAGCCCAGCTTGCAAAGATGGATAGAAGTAAAGAGTTCTCAGATGTACATGGTGAAAATATGCTAGCTAACATCACTGAGAAACTCAAGAAAGATTGATGTGCAGAAAGCCCAAATGCTTTTTGGAAAAGAGAAAAGTACTTTGTTTCGCTACCATTTGATCCACAGCAAAAGATTAGACCCATGAAAGCTTCTGCAAGACTTATGTCTCCATCAGAAAGGAAGTTTTGTGAAGATGAAATAAAAGATCTATTGCAGAAAGGTTTGATCGAGCCTGGAAGAAGCCCGTGGGCTTGTTGAGCGTTTGTGGTCAACAAACACTCAGGGGTAAAGCGCGGAAAGCCACGCCTTGTGGTAAATTACAAGCCTCTTAACGCAGCCTTACAGAAAGTCAGGTATCCCTTGCCTGATAAGTCCAGTTTGTTTCAGAGAATAAATGGTTGTGTTATATTTAGTAAATTTGATTTGAAATCTGGATTCTATCAAATTGGGATAAAAGCAGAGGATAGGTACAAAACAACTTTCGTCGTCCCCCATGGTCAATACCAGTGGAAGGTATTACCATTTGGAATAAATAATGCCCCTTTTGAATTCCAGAAAAGAATGGAAGATATATTTAGGGAAAAACATTGGGCATTAGTTTTCATAGATGAAATTCTGATATGTTCAAAGAATCTTCAAGAACACCTGAAGCATTTGCAATCATTCTATGAGCTCTGCTATAATCATAGGTTAGTGCTCTCTGAGAGCAAAATGGAGATCGGGAAGACAGAAATCGAGTTCCTCGGTTTCAAAATATGGAAAGGGGAAATCATTCTACAAAAACATGTTTTGCAGGTGTTTGATAAGTTTCCTGATCAAATAATAGATAAAACCCAGCTCCAGAGGTTTCTGGGTAGTCTGAATTACATCCACCCTTTTTACAAAGGCCAAGCTGCTGATATCCATATTCTCCAGAAAAGATTGAAAAAGAATCCCCAGCCATGGTCATTAGAAATGACAGCTGCTGTCCAGCAAATTAAGCAAAAAGTTATGCAGCTACCAGCTCTAACTTTGCCTACTGGTAAAGGCCAGTTGATCATAGAGACAGACGCATCGTCATCCACATGGGGTGGAGTTTTACTTGAAGAAGCAAGTGGTCCAGAACATATATGCAGATATGGCTCAGGTTCATTCAAGGCAGCAGAATTAAATTATCCATCGAGCAATAAGTAGATTTTTGCAGTCAAAAAGACTGTAGCTCATTTCATTCTTTTCCTTAAGCGAGTCAAGTTTATTATTAGAACGGATCTTAAAATTATGCCTGGTATTTTTAAGAATGAAAATTTAATGGCAGAAAACAGTAGTCGCATTTTGAAATGGTTTATATGGCTAAGCAATTTTGATTTTGAGATTGTGTATAAACCAGGTTCACTAAATTGCCTTGCTGATATGCTCACCAGAGAGCAGAACATCAATCCTGCTTTAAACATGTTTTCTGTTGGAGAACCAAGTTCAGGCTTGCAGAAATACAAAGGCAAAGCACCAATCACAGAAGATGATCTGCAAGCCCTGAATGCCAAAGAAGGATTGTTCCTCCTTCTATGGGACAATTCTATTCCTGAAAATGTCCGGATCCAGACACTTGAGTATGCTTCTATAGATGAAGCAAATAGATTTTTGCAATTGACCCTGATCAAGCACATACAGTCCTCCCATCTTAAGATTGAAATCATGGAACGATGGGAGAAAGAGGCATTCTACAGCTTTACAGATGCCCAAGAAAAGTTGCGGAATTGCAGAGAGCTATGGATGGATCGTGATGACAATGATGCAGCTTGGTACATTGACATTGGAGATGGCCATTTGACATGGACATCGTATAACCTCATTCTCCAATGTTGCAGGGAAGAAGGTTATATCATTATATGTGCAGATCCTGCAAATTTGAGACACAACACTACCTGGTCTAGTTGGACAGACATTTTGCTTGATAACTTCTGTCCTCGGGTAGATTGGGAAAACCATCGTGCTAATTTTATTGTGCACTTGAAGGCCAACATGGAGATAGCTGACAGAGAGAACCAGTGGTTCAAATTCAATCTCCATTACAAGGGTGGACAGTACAAACCATTGGATCATACAATATTCACAAGGCAGAAGTTCATACGCCGAAGCCTGGAAGGAAATCAAATTGAATCCAGAGTAACAGTCAGAGAAATTCCACTTGACTACAGAGTCGAGTCGAAGTTCAGAGGTGAATTCATTTGTGATCCTAATCCTACATTTCAAGGAGCCGATGTGGAAAGGTGTTTCAGTCCAAATTTTTATCCACCTCACAGCCCCGCTGGATCTTCTCAAGAAGACGCCCAAGATCCCAACTATTCATCTGATCATGAATTATGGGAATATTTGCAAGGACGTGACCCTTACGATTGAAAGCGGTGGTGGGCCATTCTGAAGGCTGAGTAGGCCAGCTTTGTCCTACACTGTTTCCGTTGTGGGCCGGATAAAAGCTCCACTGTGTAATATTCGTAGTTAGGACTGTCGTGGGCCAGTTACTCCACTATGTAATAAAGTTTGTCGGAGTCCGTCTTAAAAGAAGATTCCGGGTCCCCGTAATGCCAAAAGCTAATTAGGGGACGAGATAATGGCAGTGGTGGTCCCCACTTGCCACCCCGGAGGATTCCTTTCTGACTTATAGTTGTTAGTTTAGGTAACCAGATCAATCGATTGACCTATGGTTGTCAGTCAAGGATAACCGGTGCACCGGCTAAGATTTGTATAAATAAAGGGCTCGGGCCTCATTTCATTCATTCGAGTCGAGAGTCTGCATTGAGCAAGTAGTTCGCTCTGCAAGTCTGAAGTCTAGTCGTTGTATTGAGCAAGAAGGTCGCTCTGCAACTTAGGAGTTTTATTGTGTAAGAGGATTATGCTCTGCTCCTTGGCTCTGAGCTATAAGAGAGCACCAGAAACTCAATAATAGTAGAGTCTGTAAATGAGTCTGTAATTCGGCAAGTATGCTCTGCGTGTTGGCTACATGCTATAACAACGCACCAAAAAGCTAAGAGTTTGTTGTGAGGTGTGTCTGTAATATTGTTACAGCAAGTATGCTCTGCGTCTAAAGGCAACAACTCGTAATTGCACGGAGAGGAGATTTTGGGTAAAATTCTGATTCATATTGTAACTCAGTTTTCTCTTTAGTAAATAATTGGTTTCTAGAGATCTAATTCGTGTTCATGTGGAATCCCCGGGGCTGGCCATCCCGTGGATCACATTAAGTTTCTTTTTTTCCTTTGCAATTTCTTTTTCAAATTTGTACACAGTTTTAAATTAATTTTTGGATTGCATATTTATATTAGATTTCATGTGCATGTTTACTTGCAGGTTTAGATTAGATTTTATGTAGTTTATATTAGATTTTTGTCTCGTTCAACATGTGGATCTGTTCTAAATGAGCTATGTTTATTTTGAATAAACACCTGAACCAAATAATTGTATAGACTACCTCTGTCACGACAGCTTGATTGTTTGAATGCAGGTACAAATGTAGGTCTGATTGCGAGTTTGAATGCAGGTTTTGCAAGCATAAATTTATTTCAGAACTGCTCTTTTTATGTGGATTGAATTCCTCACTATTTATAGAGTATTATTCACTGTAATTTCTTTACTGCTCGTATGTATTAATCTCATTTAACGCTATGCAGGTTGTTGTATACATTAGATTGTGTGAATTTTATAAATAAATAAATCTACAACACATAAATATATTATACCCTGCTTTGAGTTTTGAAGGAATTTAATTTACCTTGCATTGAAGCGTTTTACACCCTGAATTGAAATATTTTATACCCTCGGTTGAAGTGTAAATGAATTAGTGATGAATTATATTTCTACATTTAGCATAGAGCTTTTATTAATGTTTATTTTAGTCGAGTATAGTTTAGATTTTAGTTTATTGAAAGTTTTATTATTTAGTGTTAGTTTGTAATTTAATTAAAGTTTTATTTAGTGTTAGTTGCTAAATGATAAGAGTTTGATTTAAATTTTTTAGTTTGTATTTTTTATTTTTCAATTTATATTTCTTTTGTAAATTAGTTGTAACATAGGTTTGTGACTTGTAATTTAGTTTATAAATGGTTTACAATTTGTAGTTTGTAGTTTATAATTAATTTGATGGTTTTGTTTTATAATTTGTAATTTAAGTTTTATTTTAAAATACAGATTTATCATAGATTTTATTTCGGTAATTTATAGTTTGTTGGTGTGGTTTTAATTAGCATAGGTACCTTCTCTTTTTAAAGTTTTTATAAATAGATAGATGTTATGTAATTTGGTAGGGATATATGTTATGTAGGTATTTTATTTGCAAAGCTAGTTTGATTTTCAATTAGATTATAAACTAGGTACTTTATTTACTATGCTTAAAATATGAAAGTTATAAATTAGAATAAATTTTATAAATTGTCATTTGATTTAATTTATAATATAATATTAGTTTGAAGTTTGCAATTCAAAATGTTTGCATAATTAATTCGTAGATTAAAATTTATTTATTAGCACTCTTTGTATGCTGGAATAGGAATAAAATATTTACTTGGTAGTTTATAGTTCATTTTCGCAACAAGAAAGTGTTTGTTAGCATTAGGATAGGTTAGGATAGATTAGGTTAACCTTTGACCCTGCACATATAGTGCTTGTACCTTGAAGCTTACAAGCCCCAGGTTGACAATTTAATATTGGAAATTAATTAGCATATAATTTTACCAACATTTTGGTGCCATTGCTGGGAGGTGCTAAAAGGGTTGAAGTGTAGGTAGATAGGTTGCCTTTACATTACACAACAAGGGGGGGGGGAAACGATAAGACACAAAGATGAATTCACTACGAAATTTCCATAGTGTAATAGCCTAACGCATCCACTTTAGTGGGTCACCTCAAAATGTTGTTGTTCGTTTTCGCAAGTGTGTTTTACTTTCTTCAAGCTATTTTTCGCAAGTGTGTTTCACAAACTGTGCTTATTTTCTCATAGGTGTCCTTACTTTTTGTAAGTTTTACTTTTCGTGCAGTGTGTTTACTTTTTGCAAAATTTGATTGTATTTCCTTAGAGTAGGTGTGTCATCCGAAAATGTTACTTGTCTAAAAGTTTAGTTTACTTTTTCGTAGTTATGTTTAGCTTGTCGTAGGTATCTTTACTTTCTGAGTGCGTGTGATATATTTTTCAATTAGATTCTAAAAAGTTGAAAAAAATAAATCAAATGATGGGTGATGTAAGAACCTCAAACACTAATTGTTGTGTGAAGGAGGACCTACCAACAAAAGACATGAGTTCAAGGGTGAACATTAGTATAATAGAGCTCTCTCAAATCCTAGCAGCATCTAGGATATCTTCTTTTCAGGAAAGACACATTTTGACATCAATTAAGAGCTTATCAACCTCTCCTGATACAACAACTGAACCAAATTCTCAAGAGCTATAAAATGAATTTCTTTGTGAAACCACAAAAGAAGATGACACATTGGGGATTATATATGAATGAGAGTGACCTGAAATCAAAGAGTTCTCTAAATACACGACAACAGATCCATCATGTGCTCAAACAACCGCTCAACCAGGAGAAGAGGATCTGTATGACATAACGAATGGAGGTGAATATAAGGACTACATCGAAAGGTGGTTTCAAGAGGTAACCCAACCACAATACCATTCCTTCCTTTGATACCTTCTGATGCAGAAACACGTAAGTTGGTTGGTATTCCACATTCAGGTAATCACTGCAATAAAGTTCTCATATGTTGATAAAGGTATATTTTCCATATTGTTTCTCACTTGGTTACATTGGAAGAGCTCATATACTTGAATAAAAAAAATTCTTTCTTCCTATGATAGGAAAATATGTATATAAATAAAGAGTTACATATTTAGTTTAGAAATTAATGCAACTTAGCTTTTTGTTTTCTTTTTCAAATAAGAATAAGATAATGTTAATGACTAAACCAAAAACAATTTTGCATCATTATTTCTTCTCATACATGTATATTTTTGACTATAACATGTGCTCAAGACTAACTTTAAATATCATGGGAATTTACCTAACCTTAAAGTCTATCTAATACCCATCGGTACGTCCTAGACTCATCATCAAAGCATGTAATTTAAGTATCTTCATTAAGTAATAGCATGAGAGTAAGTGCCATTTCTACAAAAGGAGGAACACTATTAAACTTTTATATGAAGATGATAGACTTAGGGACTAGAGGACAAATTTAGGTCATTCTCTTTTGGCATGAACTATACTTTTAGGCTATTATAAATAATGTGACTCATGGGTTAAATTTAATTGATTTATGTGCTTAGCAATACTTAATATATTCTAGAACCAACCGGCTTCCACATACTTTAATATCTTTTAGAATATTATATATGGTTACGACGCAAACCTGTCCAGGTACTGAACATGCCTGTTGGTAGTGGGCCCATGCAAAGTAAAATAATAAATAAGGAAGTTCAGTAAATACAAGAAAAACTTGTTGGGTACTAAACATGCTCATTGGCATGGGGGCTATGCTTGTATGGTACCGAGGTAAACTCGTCGGGGTACTGAACAGGCTTGCTGGAAGTGGGGCAATGTCAGGTAAAAGAGACATAATAAACATATTGTTGTGCATATGGATGAATTAAATGAAGACCTCAAGTGGACATATACATGGTTAAGCCAGTCATTCATTTGTCATTTGAGAATAGTTGTAAGTTGAACTTAGACCCTATTTTCTAATTCAATTTGTATCTAGGATATTACTATCCTAGAAGTGGGACCCGTCACTGTAGAAATTAATGAACTCAAAATGTGAATTTTATCTTATTCCTTGGATGACATTAAGTCTTTAAAAAATGAGTTAGGGATGACTTGTTTCCTATAGGTTTTCCAGACCATCTATATACCGTCATGTTTTCTATTTAGGAATTCTCGAAAAATTCCCCACGCAACTTATATGGTCTTACTAGGCATGTATGAGATATTTTTAATCTTCAAGTCTATAAGTATTTTGATCATTCTGATCACTTAGCATTTATCCTTCTTTTTCTAAAAATGTATAGTTTTCTTTAGAATAATAAAGATGGCTTCGTGAAATTTCTTGCTGAATGTTGTTGATCCGGAGTGTTGACATAAAAGAATACAACCTAGTCTCAATTTATTGATGGCCCGAGGACGCGCCATATCTTTAGTCTGGGGGGATGTTGAGCTCTGACAATTGACCATTTTCATGATTTTATTTTCGCTACTTTCCTAGTTCATCCACCCATAATTTAGTACATCTATGCTCAATGAAGCTATCATTTAATTTATTTTATCAATTTAAACAATTAAACGTAAAAGAATCCTAACCTGTTATTTTTGATGTATTAAATGCAATATTGTGCAAATGATAAGCATTTCGGTACTCCATCCAACCCTTCATCCGACCCTAAGTTCTGCACTAGGTTTGGTAGCGTGTTTCTCATTGGTTTATTGGTTCGGCTTACCCTTTTGACGAACAAATTTACCTTTGTCTCTTTCTGATCCCGTATATCTACATATGCGAATCAAAATCACGGGTTAATGCTTGAGCTTTGGTTTACTAATTTATAGTGTTTCAAATTTAAAATAATTAAAAAGACAAAACATTAAAATAACTATTATTTACTTTTTTTTCTAGTTTAAATTCAAAATACTTATAAATATAATTTAATATGAATCATGACAAATCAAATATTTAATTATTTAAGTAACCAACATGAAAACCATTCATATATTTTAATGCCATTTCAATTAAAAATTTGAAACTCATTTGGAATATGACATAATGTTATAAAAAATGATTAATTAAATTAAACCTTATAACATGGAAAAGCCACTCTCTCTCTATATATTGGGTATAACATAAGACAAAGAGAATATGATGTGACATATATCCATGGTATAAACAAACAAGATTTTCCATGACTTATTACTTTATGCCATTAAATAATCGTTTGGTTTTAATTATATACAAACTAACGAATCATTGTTATTATATGCATGTTTTAATACATCACATGCTTTAGGCGGAGGAGGCGACTCGAGGTTTTTCACATAATGGATGCATTTAATATAATAGTTCACGCAAGGTTAAAGACGATGTATCATATGGAATAATGCTTCGAGAATCAATTCGCGTGAAGAGCACGTATCAATAGAATAGAACCCAATCAACAATCAATTTAACAATTATGTTACCAGATTTAAACTATTATGGGAAATTAATTAACAACTAGATAAACAATTTCCAGGAATTAAGCCAAGGCGTTGGACCTTTTTTACTTTTAGAATATTGTATTAATTTTCTGGAAACCGAATCCTTGGATTCATTATCTATGTAAACCTTACATGGTATCAGAGCTAAGGTCTTAGGTTCAATTCCCTCGAGCTACATCAGAAGGGGCTGTTGGAGCATCGGTACAACCGCATGCTATAATTGCCACACCTCTTGGAATATAAAAATATGGAATAACCACCACTCCTAATAATAGGTCCTTGTGTTTGGTTTCTGTTGGAGCAGGGTCCCGCAGCTACAGAAAAAGCTGCTAGTTTTGGCGGAAAGATAAGTTTTGGCGGAAAGAAATTAAGCCAGAGCTACGACGCCGTAGCACGTTTCTAGCTAGAGAGCAGAGCCAAAAACTATGACTTTTAAGATAGAAAAGTCAAGAAGGCAACGGTCCCTGAGCGGCCGAGAAGAGAGAGCTCAACCACTGCATTGAAGGCAGCGACGGAAGACAGGAGGGCTCAGCGACCCTCATAAAGGAGAAGGAGCAACGAGGCTGAAGCATTGAAGGCGAAGGACAGAAAAGCAAAGCGGTGCATAGTACCCATGATCAGTGCCGGGAAGCATGGAAGACTGCAGAGAGCTGTGGTGTGACGGAAAGCGGCTACCTCAAGTACAGATATGGCCGACTGTCACTAGTTAGGTTTTGGGTTACTGTTGGGACAGGCCCACAGTGTTGTAATGGCAAGACCTTCGGGATGCCTATAAAAGAATATATTTTGTATTGTAAAAGGGTTGGTTGGCAGGTTGAAGAGCTAGCTAGTCATTTTGTTAGTTAGTAGTGTTTTGCAGACTATTAGACTGTTGTAAAAGCCTAGCTCTGGTTCTGTTATTAGCGGTAGCAATCTTATGGTAACCAGTAGCTGGCTTATAGAATATGTATGTAAAGATCCGCAGGGATCGACAGAGAGAGAAGAGTATATTGTAGGAGAGCAATATAGAAGAGAAAAGAGATCTAAGAGAGAAGATCTTAAGCTGCATATGCGGTGCAGCATAACTGTGTTTTACCTTCCCTTGAGCTATAATAAAAACACAGTTCTGTGGACGTAACTTCCATCCTGGAGGTGAACCACGTTAAAATCAGTGTTATGCGATTGGTTTATGTGTTATGTTTACTTATGCATTTCTCAGTCAGTTTATGGACTTTGTTTACAGTTTAATGAATGAATGTGTTAATCAGTTCACTGCAATATAGAAGGGTAAATATAGGTTAACGTCTTTGGCACGCTGTTTATGGTTCATTTATGCTTTGCATAAAATAGTCTCTATTGCTGTATCGAATAGCCTTGTATGTTAAGTCTTGCACGTCGACACGAGCAACGCTAAGTGCGCTAAACCGCGGAGGTAGGATATCACAGAGAGGTGATACCGCACTGGCAGAGGAGCTGCGGTGCGCGATATCGCAGGTGAAGGACTTAGCGTTGGGCAAGAACTACGTGTCGCACCGTGCGCGGCGATGTGACAAGGTTGGAGATATCGCGGGCCTGAGAAAGTGCGCGCCACAGGAAAGGATCCCGCGGCGGTATAAAGGAATATCCTGCGGCTAGAAGAGTTGAAAGGCGAGGAAATCGCGCAACGCGAGCAGGAGATCGCGCGACGCGCAGAGGAGAGACCCCAGCTAGGAGAGATGCGAGCCACCAGTGGGATTGCCACAGAACCCTGTCCAAGACGCTTGAGTCCTTGGCCAACCCATTAGAGTCACTTCGGGTGAGACTTCAGGCCGTTTAGTGGTCTATCGCCGAAAGGGCCAGTGATCTAGGGGTGTTGTTGGTTGATTATAGTAAACTCGAGTCTGCCCATAGCAGCCAACAAATGGTTTCGTTGCCGGTTTTGAACAACTGAGTGCTAATGTTCTGTTGGCATCCCACCAGAGAAGAGTCTCACTAGTGGATAGATTCAAACCTAAGGGAGTTTGCCCAGAAAGAAAATCGGAGCGCTAAACTGAGCACATAGGCCTGGTTAGAAAAGCATATCGCTTCAGATATACACGCTATATTTTTTGCAACCTATGGAAATGAGCTTTTCGACTGGTTATCCAAGTTGACAGATAGGAACATATTCAAGAAGAAAAGAAACATTGTCTGGACACCGGAGCTAATTCAGACCGTGCAGAACCTCGACAATCCCATTACGAGAGCAGTAGACTTCTAGCTTGTGAGTGTGCTAGGAGGATTTGTTACATAATTTGCAGTTGACCAGAGAAAAAGCTTCAGCGAGGCTGAGCGGTACTTCTTCAAAGGATATCGTGGTAAGTACCTAAAGTCTCTAAACTTGTCCATTAAGATGCTGCTACATGAAAAAGGAGTAATGGACATGGTTTCAGATGAATAAGTAAAGATAGTAATGTCACAAGAGTTTGAAAGTGATTTTGATGACATTGGATGCACACGTAGTGGCAAGAAATATAAAGTAACCTTCGACTCTCCTGTATTTGGAGATAGTTCAGACAATATTAGGCAACCGAGTCCTAGTACCACAGAAGAACCAGAGGGGCGTATCCCTTACCAGCCCTACACCCCACAGAAATAGACCGGGACTCAAAGTAATCCCATAGGTACTCCATCTAGTAGCTCACAGACAGTACCTACTGCCGCTACATCACCTTCACCTACACCGCTGAGTGGTAGTAATCCACTCAATCAGAACCCACCGCAGAGAAATAGAATGGGAGATGATATGAAGCTACCTACCTTTAAGGGTACAGGAGCAGAGGACCCGGAACGGAATTGGTTTCTCTGTGAAGCCATGTGGACCATTAAAACAATCAACGACGACAACCTTAAACTTGTACAGTTGGTCACTACACTCAGAGATCGAGTTTTAACATGGTACATAAAGTATACCACAGTACCCAAGACACTTGCCCAAGTCAAGAACGCCATGATTAAAGAGTTCAAGAAACCTAAGTCTGAATCTCAGTGCATTACAGAGCTCAAGGATATTAAGCAGCTACCATCAGAATCAGTATGGGACTTTGACTAGAAATTCAAAGCTCTTATAGACCAAGTAAGTTTTGAGTTTGCACCGGAGCAACATAAGGAATGGTTTATCGCAGCACTGCTTCCTCACATCAGAGTGCCATTAATGCAGCAGAAACTCCAGATGCAGGATGACGCATTGGAGATGGCGATGAAGCTAGAAGCTTCACCTTTAGCAGAAACTAGTGCAGGCATGACAACTCTACAGAACCAGTTGGCCAATCTCACGTTACAGATACACGAACTTAAGAAAGGAAAAGAGGTTATGCAAGACATATGGTGCTTACAATGTAGAGCACAGGGTCATACCAAATACAACTGTCCAGTCTTTCCAGAATATCTAGCGTCAGGGGCCCCTTACCACGAACGCAAGGGCCATGGTGTGAAATATGCAAAACACAAGGACACCCACCTCAGCAATGCCCTTTGCTTCAGAAGTATGTATAGACACCTAAGAACCTATACTGTGTCTTTTGTAGCTCTGTCGGACATGATGAACAGAATTGCCGAGCCTATGATCTCATGTTAGATAGAAAACATGACGTATACAGAGTCCAGTCAGAAACACAGGCTCCAGCAGTAGGACCATAGCCTGATCTGACTTATGGAGGCCGGGGAGGAGGATTCAGAGGACGAGGCCGTGGAGGAGGCTTTGCAAGAGGAGAAGGCTTCAGCAGAGGAGAGGGTTTTGGCCATGGTCGCGGACCAATCACTTGTTATAACTGCGGAGTTGTAGGACACTATGCTAGGGACTGTCAGAGCCCCACTACTACTTGTAATTACTGCAAATCTTATGATCATACCATAGAGGAGTGTCCTACCTTGATAGCTAAGATCAAAGATACTAAGCAAGCGGTACACCAGAACATCCAGCTTATTGTTGCTGAGTAGGCAGAGCCAGAACCAAGAGTCAATATTGTGACTTGTAGCGGTGCTTCCACTAGTGGGACATTGCAGGAGACCAAAAAAACATAGGGCAGGAATGGGTGCGTAGAGCTCCTGGTAAAGCAATAGCACTCGACCTACAGAAGAATAAGAGACATTTCATGAAGCCAAGGCTTCCTTCGATGAACCTACACAATCAGGATCGCAGGTACCGCCGTCTAGGGGCGTACCACAGCAAGCACCTTGTGGCGATAGCCCAGAACGGATACCGCAGGCTACCACATCGGGAAGATGCGACGAGGATGAATCGACAGGAAGTATACAATCCTTCTTGCGTAGTTGTTTGAAGCTCTTGAGAAATGAAAAATCTATCGGCGAGCTACAGCGCATCATAGATCAGTGTCAGCAACCTTCCCTCTCGGGCAGTGCACACCACGCTGTTCATAATATTACAGGGCATACAAGGACTGGAAGGGAGATGAAAATCACAGCACAGATTGGAGAGTTCGAAATGGACGAAGTCGTCTTAGATCTGGGATCAGAGGTGAATGTTCTAACTAAGCAGACATGGGAACAGATGGGTAGCCCTCAGTTAGCCATATCGCCTATCCACCTGAGATTATCTAATCAGCAGCAAGTATCACCATTGGGTCGACTGCCGCAGGTGCCAGTTGACATTGACGGAGTTCGTACTTTTGCGGACTTCGAAGTTATAGAAATCATTGGCGACAATCAACCGTATCCAGCACTATTAAGTATCGATTGGGCGATTGGTAGCAAGGCTATCATCGACCTAAAGAGAAGACAAATGACCTTTGAGGATGTGTAGATCTGGGTCATCGCATCGCTGGATCCTTACCAAGGTCCTAGATATATCGAACCTATCTGAGCCGAGGAGGAGGCACATAACATGGATAGTCTCTACTAGATGACTGCAAACCAGAGCGACTACATCAATCCAACCGTAGAAGGGAACATTAGTTGGCAATGCGACAACTCATGCGCATCAGATTCCGATATTGGTCTATAGAACTGGCAGAACAGACTTTACGAAGTCTCAGCGCGCAGATGTGCGTTTATGAGTAAATCACTGCGATGGATTGGCGCAGAGATCACTGAGATTCCATCATATTATGGTCTGACAGATATTCAGGAATTCCTTGAGCAGTTTGAGCAACAGATTCCTTACGAGCAGAGAATCGTAGCTATGGACCTTGCAGTACGAGACACACCTGCAAGATGGTGGTACGCGCATAAAGAAAATATCACATCATGGGATGATATTAAAAGATTGATGGCGATCAGATTTTCGGTCGACAACGAGTATGTCCCGCAGAAGTACACAGGAGAAACTGACCCCAGAGCACACATTCAGACATGTGAACAGAACTGGTCGGACATTCCAGAGGACGAATGGGTTCACAGATTCATTCACACATTGGACACAGTTCCAAGGAACTGGTACACAGAGACTGAGTTGCGCAAGGGGACGACCACATGGTCACTTATGACAGACAATTTCCTACTTACCTTCGCGTTTGAATCAGAACATCCAAGTGTTGCTCAGGCCCTAGACATAATCAAGATCAAGATATTCGAGGACTGTACCATCTCAGTGCAGGGTCAACCTGAGTGGACCATTCAGTTGCAAGATGCGCTTGAGTGCTATAACTTCGCAGCAAAGCCAGACAATGAAGATAAGGATGAGAATGAGGATCCTCGCAACACCAACATTCCGGAGTCAGAAGGGACTCGCGATGTTGGGGGACCACAGTTAGAGATTCCAGCAATCACCGAACCTATCAAGATTAAAAAGATCAATATTGGCACAGATGCAGAACCTAAGTTTGCCTCTATTGGAGACTATTGGAATGATGTAACAGTCGGACAGATTGCCGACTTGTTACATGACTATCAAGACCTATTTCCCACCAAGTTCACAGAGATGAAGGGAATAGTTGGAGACCTGGGAGTTATGAGGATACCATTGAAGGAGGATGCTAGACCAGTTAAGCAGCGCCCATACAGATTGAATCCACGCTACAAAGAAAAAGTAAAGGACGAAATCGATAAGATGCTAGCAGTAGGCATCATTGAGCCGGTAGAAGAAAGCGAATGGGTTAGCCCCATGGTCGTACAAGAAAATAAAACAAAAGGAGACATCAGGATCTGTGTCGATCTGCGCAAGCTCAACGATGCATCGCTTCACGATCCATTTCCGACACCGTTCACTGATGAGGTATTAGACAACGTGGGAGGACAGGAGGTCTACTCCTTCACTGATGGGTTTTCAGGCTACCATCAGATTAGAATACATCCAGAAGATTGGTCCAAGACCACCTTTGCAACATAATGGGGCTCGTTCCAGTATACGATAATGCCCTTTGGTCTTAAGAATGCACCAGCTATATTTTCTAGAGTAGTCGTTGCTGTATTTAAAGACTACATTCATAAATTCTTAGAAGTATATTTAGATGATTGGACTGTATTTGGACTAATTGACAAGCATATAGGAGACTTAAGACTGATGTTAGAAAAATGTAGGCAGTACCAGATTTATCTAAACTTGAAGAAATGTATATTTTGTGCACCGTTTGGTATTTTGTTGGGTCACATTGTTTGCAGACAAGGCTTGATGGTAGATCCCGCGAATATTACCATCATTGTAAACCTTCCAGCACCTAACTCAGTCAAGCAACTGAGGACAGTACTTGGTCATACCGGGTACTACAGAAAGTTCATCAAGGGCTACACAAAGATTACAGCACCAATGGAGAAATTGCTCAAGAAAGATGTAAAATTCCTATGGAACAAGGAATGTCAGCAAAGTCTAGACATGCTTAAAGAGAAGATGGTTACAGCACCCATCTTAGTATTTCCCGACTGGACTAAGCCATTTCATGTACATGTGGATGCATCTGGCATCGCATTAGGGGTTGTTTTAACACAACCAGGAGAAGGGGACATTGACCACCCTATCGCATATTCCAGCAGAAATCTCTTGACAGCAGAAAAGAACGACACCACAACTGAAAGGGAAGGCTTAGCTATGGTGTATGCGCTGCAGAAGTTTAGGCACTACCTGTTGGGTGCCCCGTTCAAGATGTTTACTGACCATTCTGCGTTAAAGTATTTGGTCAATAAGCCAGTGTTAGGGGGGAGAATCTGTAGATGGTTACTCCTCTTTCAGGAGTATGATTTTGAAATCATTGTGAAACCTGGAAGGCTAAATACAGGACCTGATCATTTGTCGCAGATAGACTCAGGAGAAGAGCCAAGTAACCTAGATGACAATCTACCGGATGCGCCGTTGTTCTCTATCCAGATCGCAAATGAGTACTATGCCGATATTAGTCAATTTCTCACTACGGGAGTAGCACTTGACGAGTTTACTAAGCAGCAAAAGAAGCAGTTGGTTGTTAAAATAACAGACTTCACCCTCATCGCAGGACACCTATACAAGTTAGGTTCGAATGAAGTTCTGCGCAGATGTGTGATGCCGCATGAAAAAGATGCTATTATCAGAGAGGCACATTCAGGAACCGCAGGAGGTCATTTCGCAGGAAAGCCGACTGCGCAGAAAATCCTAGAGGCAGGATTATGGTGGCCTACATTGCATAAAGACACCAAGGACTTTTGCAGATGCTACGATATCTGCCAAACGGTAGGAAAACCCTGGCGACGCGATGAAATGCCGCTGCAACCGCAGGTCACGTTGCGCGCATTTGACAAATGGGCGATAGATTTTGTGGGTCTTATCAACCCACCAGGGAAGTGCACTGGTGCAAGATATATTATCAATGGAACAGAGTACCTCACCAGATGGGCAGAGGCCAAAGCAGTAAGAAATTACGATGCTGCTACAGCTGCACAGTTCCTTTTTGAAAACATCATCAGTAGGTTTGGATGCCCAGTAATTTTGATGAGTGATCAAGGCACACATTTCTTGAATAGTACTATTGAGGCATTGACAGAAGAATTCCAGATCCAGCACCATAAGAGCACTCCCTACCACCCACAGGCTAATGGTACAGTGGAGGCCTTTAAGAAGATTTTAGAAAATGCTCTTACTAAGATCTGCAATAGCCAGAGGAATGATTGGGACCTCAGAGTTAACGCTGTATTATGGGCGTACAGGACCACATGCAAGAAACTTACGGGACATACACCTTTCAGCTTGGTGTATGGACAGGAGGCTGTTATGCCTATGGAGTATATTCTTCCTAGTTTAAGAATCGCTCAGATTACCGAGATGACTGATACAAACATAGTTGAGGAAATGTTAGCACAGCTGCTTGCCTTAGAAGAAGACAGATTCATCGCCGGATTCCATCAGAAAGTGCAGAAGGCACGAGAAAAAGCTTGGCATGACAGACACATTAAGAATAAGACTTTCAAGATCGGAGACCTAGTGCTGCTCTATGACAGCAAATTCATTAAGTTTCCAGGGAAGTTCAAGACACATTGGCTGGGGCCATATCGGATACAGCAAGTCACAGAGGGAGGTGCCATTCAGCTCAACCAGCTAAATGGGGAGCTTTTGTCCACATGGATTAATTTCAGTAGGCTTAATCCCTATAGTGATATCCACCCTGCCTCTCAGCCCTAGCTTAACCAGTCTATGGTGGTGCAGATGTCCAGTGTAGTTGAAAGGAGGCATCGCACTGGGAACTAGTCTACACCGGCAGGTACTATTTTAAGTATGAGGAATCGCATCAGGGCGGTTCAAAAAAAAGAAAAAAAAGAAAAAAGGTAATATTGTTTTATGCAGGTGATGCGGAGTCGCATCGCAGCAGTGCGATGTTTCCCCGTGCCATGTACTCAGTTTTGAAACCGACAAAGGCTAGTCAAGTTAGCATCTGACAGGTAGTTAATGAGGTAATGACCGGTATATCTTACCGTAGATTTGGGAGCAGTATAATCAATTTTTCCAGATTTAGCAAATCTCCGACGAGAGTGGCGCCTGTACACACACGTTTCGAGGGAAATTCGATCGGATTTCCGCATTTATTAGGGATCGGATGGCGGGTGTGGTCTTGTCCAAGCATTAATGACGACCGACAGGTCCAGTCTAGATGACCGTTACGTCCGGGATTATCGTATTGGGCATAAAAGCAGAAAGTATTCAATTGAGACGGTTACATTTGCAGAAAAATCGAGAGCCATAGAGTAAGTTGTTAAGAATTCTGTGTCCAGAGCTAAGTGGTTACAGAGTGCTGTGATTTTCAGAAGTTTTAGCCAGTGCATGTCCGCCATTTTGTACTGAGTGGGTTATGTTTGAGGACGAACCTATAGAAAGCATGCTGAGACGTTTTGACCCTGGTGGCCATAGGTCCACCATGACGACGTCGCCCAGGGTTGTGAAATTAAGTACAGCACAAGTCAGACAGCCGCTAAGGATGAAGAGTCAAGCGCCAGAAGTAGAAGTTGTCACCAAAGTCTCTGCTAAGGAGAAGAAGAACGCCGAGCTGATCACTGAAGATAAGAAAGCAGAGCAGAAGAATGATGAGAAGAAATCTCCCGTTAGGTGGAAAGTAAAAATGAGAAAAAGAAAGCAACGGGAGAAGGTCGGCGACCTATCTGATCAGCTAAGAAAAGCACCAAAGATTGTAGAGGCAAAGCAACAAAAATCTGATGATCAGAGGCAGCATGGGTACTTGGAGCACTTCAAAGAGAAGAGAAGTGGAAGAGGACAGCAAACCCAACAGTCGGTAGAATTCCTGGAGGCAGGCAAAGGCTTGTTCTTGAAATGGAATTCATGGTTTGCTCCTCCTTCATATACGAGGCTTCAGACTGAATGAAATGTTTGAGAAGGATGGAAGATACAAACTTTCCTTGTGATAAAAGTTCTAACCAAGATAAAGAGGAAATGATATCTGTAGAAAACCTCTCAAACACTAGAAGGCTCTTAAAAGGTTTCAGGAGCGAAGAGAGCGAAACCATGACATTGGGTAGGAAGGATAAGAGAGCCCAACGAACCAAGTTACATAAACTATAAAGAGAGTGTCGAAGTGATGCAGAAGGAAGTCACAGGACTTCGTGACAGGTTGCAGAGGGCTTCGCAGGAATCCAAGGCAAAGCTACAGCAGGAGAAGCCCGCTGCAGGTGGCTCGAGGACGAGCCACAAGTAAGTGTTAGGGGACTGTTGGAGCAGGGTCCCGTAGCTACAGAAGAAGCTGCTAGTTTTGGCGGAAAGAAGTTAAGACAGAGCTACGACACCGTAGCACGTTTCCAGCTGGAGAGCAGAGCCGAAAACTATGACTTTTAAGATAGAAAAGTCAAGAAGGCAATGGTACCTGAGCGGCTGAGAAGAGAGAGCTCAACCACTGCATTGAAGGCAGTGGTGGAAGATAGGAGGGCTCAGCGACCCTCATAAAGGAGAAGGAGAAACGAGGCTGAAGCATTGAAGATGAAGGACAGAAAAGCAAAGCGGTGCATAGTACCCATGATCAGTGCCGGGAAGCATGGAAGACTGCAGAGAGCTGTGGTGTGACGGAAAGTGGCTACCTCAAGTACAGATATGGCTGACTGTCACTAGTTAGGTTTTGGGTTACTGTTGGGACAAGCCCACAGTGTTGTAATGGCAAGACCTTCGGGCTGCCTATAAAAGAATATATTTTGTATTGTAAAAGGGTTGGTTGGCAGGTTGAAGAGCTAGCTAGTCATTTTGTTAGTTAGTAGTGTTTTGCAGACTATTAGACTGTTGTAAAAGCCTAGCTCTGGTTCTGTTATTAGCGGTAGCAATCTTACGGTAACCAGTAGCTGGCTTATAGAATATGTATGTAAAAATCCGCAGGGATCGACAGAGAGGGAAGAGTATATTGTAGGAGAGCAATATAGAAGAGAAAAGAGATCTAAGAGAGAAGATCTTAAGCTGCATATGCGGTGCAACAGAACTGTGTTTTACCTTCCCCTGAGCTATAATAAAAACACAGTTCTGTGGACGTAACTTCCATCTTGGAGGTGAACCACGTTAAAATCAGTGTTATGCGATTGGTTTATGTGTTATGTTTACTTATGCATTTCTCAGTCAGTTTATGGACTTTGTTTACAGTTTAATGAATGAATGTGTTAATCAGTTCACTGCAATATAGAAGGGTAAATATAGGTTAACTTCTTTGGCACGCTTTTTATGGTTCATTTATGCTTTGCGTAAAATAGTCTCTATTGCTGTATCGAATAGCCTTGTATGTTAAGTCTTGCACATCGACACGAGCAACGCTAAGTGCGCTAAACCGCGGAGGTAGGATATCACAGAGAGGTGATACCGCACCGGCAGAGAAGCTGCGGTGCGCGATACCGCAGGTGAAGGACTTAGTGTTGGGCAGGAACTGCGTGTCGCACCGTGCATGGCGATGCGACAAGGTTGGAGATATCGTGGGCCTGAGAAAGTGCACGCTGTAGGAAAGGATCGCGCGGTGGTATAAAGGAATATCCTGCAGCTAGAAGAGCTACAAGGCGAGGAAATAGCGCAACGCGAGTAGGATATCGCGCAACGCGCAGAGGAGAGACCCCAGCTAGGAGAGCTGCGAGCCACCAGTGGGATTGCCACAGAACCCGGTCCAAGATGCTTGAGTCCTTGGCCAACCCATTAGATTCACTTCGGGTGAGACTTCAGGCCGTTTAGTGGTCTGTCGCCGAAAGGGCCAGTGATCTAGGGGTGTTGTTGGTTGATTATAGTAAACCCGGGTCTGCCCATAGCAGCCAACAGTTTCATATCTTCATCAAAATTTGCAACTTTTGGTGCAACAAAAAACCTTACACCTCCCCTTAGAATAACACCGTCCTCAGCGTTCACATCATTTTCGTGCCTCACAAAATTGTCTCTTCAACTTCTAGATGCTCACTAGATTCCTTTCATTCTCTTAAGTAGCATCCATTGGATTTATTTCCATTATTTAGTTGCTCATACGAAAATTTTCAGGTTATCCACATGTCCAACTGCACCCTTAAGATGCCTTCAAGGTTCTTGCATCTAGCAATACCTATGCTCAAACAATGAATCAATTCACATATCAAATCCCTTGTCATAGGATTAATCCCTTAACAATATTTTCAAAACTTTGGATGAATCATATGCCCATGTATATTTACATTAAATCAACAAGAAGATGCAAATTAAGCCAAATACTTATTTGCATAAGCATATTCCTTCAATTCCATTGGTATCCCATTTAGACTTCAAACAACTATGGAACCCACAAGACCTACCCCACCACAACTAAGGATGTTAACTCTTATTTTCTATATAGTCCCTAGAGTGTACCCACCCCTTGCAATTATCTTTAGGGTGTACATCGAAAGGTAACCAAGTTTCTGCAAGCCTTAAATCACTTGTGCATTCATCCAAAAAAAATGTTAATACAACACACTGGCTTAGCCACGACCTTCAAATAACCAATGCCAACCTAGTATGCCGATTGAGTTTATAAAGCACACAAATAACTAGTATGCTAAGCCATCTCTCTGATTGTGTTTATCAAGCATACAACAACCATTTCCAAGCCAACACCTCTACTGGATTTAGCAGGAAATAAAAATGAATATGATTACATGACCCTTTCTCCTATGCAAATGAGTGGTTCCTGTTAACCCAAAAATCCCCCACTAAGCTCTCAATGGCCTACACCACCTAAGGACACCATCTCACGACCCTCATATCCCTCTATTAGACCCCCACATCCTCAAAATAGCCTAAGGATGAAGAAAAAGGGCTAAAAACCCCAAAAATGAGCCTAAAATAGCCTCCTAGGATCTAAAGCCCTAAAAAAGGGGCTAAAGTTAGGGCGAAAGGGGCTAAAAGCCCAAAAAATGGGTTAAAGCCCTAACCAAGGGCTTAAAACCCTAAAACCCCTTGAAAAAGATATAAAATGAGGGTGGGGGATCACTCTTAAAACACTTCTCCCTTGCATATTGTTATGCTGCCCATGGATGCCTTGAGACACATTTGCCTCTCAAGCCACCCACACTCCCTCCATCTCCATTTCCATTTGAGAAATTACTACCCAACTAAGAGAGGTGTTCCCATGAGCTAGGGCATGGTGGCCCATTTCCTCCCAAGAGAAGGTATACCCAATGGTTTATTTCTGTTTTGCTTAATGTTATTTGCTTTCTAACTCTCATTTTTTTTGCAGGTTTTGTTATTGACATTGTTTTTGCAGGTTCACCATTAGAGCTTAGGTTTGTTTGCAGGTTTTAAGGAGGCGGAACCCTAACCCATTTTCTGCAAAGGGGTTCACCAAAGCTTCGTTTTCTTCTTTCTGCCATTAGATTTAGTTTACTGTTCTTGCCATTTACTTCATCTTGTTTAGATTAGCTTAGCTTTAGTTTAATATTCTGCTCCGTCATTTCCGTTTCTATTTTATTTTCTGCATTTACCATTAGTAGGAACCTACCCTTATGCCCTATAGGCATAAGGGAGTCATTCCTACCCATGTAGAAGGGAGAAATCCTTGCTACAGAACTGGCGACCATACGCCATGCCTTTTGTTGTTGTTTATAGATTTCTTGATGTTGTATTGTGATTAGTCGGTGTTATTCAAGTTTATTTAGTTGCAGCAGTCGGTCCTTTATTCCTTGTTTGACATCGACATGTAAAATCTCTACGATTATAGGTGTGTGTTGTCGAAAGTGTAGTGGAACTACTGCCTCTTGTCCATAAACTAGTCGAAACGGTGTTTGGTCAGTTGAACGCTTGTATGTTGTTCTATATGCCCATAGTACTGTAGGTATCTTCTCATCCTAGTCATCATTGTTGGTGTTACATATTTTTGTTAATCCTTTTGTTAATGTTTTGTTAAATGCTTCAATTGCTCCATTCGACTAAGTGTGGTAAGCTGTACTTCGATGGTGGTCGATTTGGAATTGATCTGTTAGTGTTTTAATAGTTTTATTAATAAAGTGCGTTCCTTGGTCATTGATGTTAATTTTTCAACATTTAAGCTAGCATTATGATAAGATCTTTTCACTGAGAGAATAACAAGCACAACAATCACATAAGCACATCACAAGAGACAAGAG
>LPNX010112000.1:70836-120052 GCA_001517045.1 Pseudotsuga menziesii
CTGGAATAAACATCGGGTTACAATATATGAAATACATAGAAGAATACATTCCGAAGTTACATATACATCAACAATTGATTAGGGTTAGTGGACATCCAAATCTAGTAATGATATTGTCATAGATAAACTTAGAAACTATCTTGTTGCAACATGTGTCGACTAGTTCTGCCTCTGCCCATTTGGTTAGGTACTCAACTGCAGTTATTATGTACCTTGAACCTGTTCTTTTTGTTGGTATGGGAAATGGTCCTATGAAGTCGTTGGCCCAAATTTCAAATGTCAAACTTGGGTTTACTGATATTAGGGGCATTTCTATACTAGGCAGGGGTCAACCCAGCCGTTGACATCTGTCACATTGGCTTACAAAATTTTTGAAGTCTTTGTAAAGTGTCGGCCACCACAACCCTGATTGTTGGATTTTATTTGTAGTTGTGTCTGTTTGGAAATGTCCTCCCACAGGTCCGTAATGTGCTTCATGCATAATATTATTTCTTTCATGTTCCAATACACACCTTCTGAGGATGTCATCCAAGCCCATTTTGTATACGAATCCATTTATGAGGCTATATGGTGCAACTTTCATGGCTAAGATTTGTTTCTTCTTTGTACACATGCCTTCTAGTGCTTGCCCATTTTCTAAGAACTGAGCTATTTACTCCAATTCTGCTGGGACTGCTTCTATTCGAAATATATGTGCATCTGGTAAGTCATCTTCGACTCTTGTCAGTTCCTCTCCTGTGTCGATTCAGGATAAATGGTCGGGACTGACATTTAACTTACCTGGTCTGATGATGACTACAAATTAAAATTCTTGGAATAGAAGTAGCCATCAACAAATTATTCCATGGTGTAGAGGCTTATTTATGAGGTATTTTAGTGCTTGGTGGTCGGTGTAAAAGATAAATGGATTAGCTAGTAGGTAGTGTCGATGTTTTTGTAGTGTGAAGACCATTCCTAATGCTTCTCTTTCTATTGTTGAATAGTTTCTTTCAGATTTGTTTAGTTTTATACTACTGTAAACTATAGGGTAGTCCATTCCATCATCTCTTGGTTGAGTTAGGATTGCTCCGATTACTAGGCCCGATGCGTCGATGTGTACATGGAATTTGGTCGACCAGTTTGGGAACCTTAGGATGGGTGCTTCGACTAGATTTATTTTTAGTTTTTCAAATGATATGTTGCATTCCTCTGTCGAGTCAAACTATTTATCTTCTCTTAATAGTTCTTCCAGTGGGTAGGTCATGTCTGAATAATATCTTATGACTTTTCTGTAATATCTTGTATGACCAAGTAATACCCTGACTTGTTTTGGGTTCATTGGTGGTTTTAATTCGAGGATGATTTTTATTTTTGCAAAGTCGACCTTAATACCTTCTTTACAGACAATGTGTCCTAGTAATATCCCTATGGTGGTCAGAAATATACATTTCTTGATGTTCAAAGATAAATGGATTTGTCGGCATCGTTCCAACATAAGCCTTAGCTATTTGCAGTGATATTTTAACGTAGAGTATATTGTCCAATCATCGAAGTATACTACCATTGTTTTGTAAATATATTCTTGAAATGTTTTGACAACAATTCTGGAAAATACTGCAGGTGCGTTTTTTAGTCCAAAAGGAATAACCCTGTAAGCAAATGAACCAAATTCACATACAAATGTTGTCTTTTTCTGATCTTCTTTGGCCATTGGTACTTGGTTATAACCTGAGAATCCATCTGTAAATGAGTAGCATTTGTGTCCTGTGACCTCATTTAATATTTCATCTGCATAAGGAGTTGGAAATGGGTCTGTTAATGTAACTTTATTTAGCTCTCTGAAGTCGACACAAATTCTTAGCTTGGTTGGATCATGCTTCTTTGGTTGAACAACCATTGGACTTACCCATTTTGGTTGGTCAATAGGGTAGATAATACCTGCTGCAAGCATGTTATCGATCTCCTTTTTGACTATCTCTTTGTATTTATGAGCTAGCTTATATGGTCTTTTCTTCACAGGTCAAACATTAGGTTTAATGTCAATTTTCATTTCACCCATTTCATGGACTAAACCTTTGAGATATTTATTATATTTGGAAAATACATCCTGAAATTATTTTAATGAGTTCACTATTTTTGTTGTTTGTTCTTCACTCCAGTAGTCTCCAATCTTTGCCATTTTTGGTTGGTCATCACTTGAGATGTCGAATTCTCTAGTTTTGAATTTAGCATCTAGCTATTCTGGTGCTTTAGCTTCATTGATTGGTCGGCTCCCTTCCTTAAACTATGAAAATGTGGCAGGGAAATCTGCTGCAGTCATTCGATCGGTATCCTCCTTGTCGGTTGTCTCAACTTTGAGTACTGTGCGAACTGGTTTTGTTGTTTCATCGTGGTTTGGTTTCCATCTAAATATTTTCCCTTCTGATTTTTCATTTTCCATCTGCAGTCTTGTTAATTGTACTATTGTCCCATTTTGTATATTGTTATAGTTTATTGTCGGTCGGATGTCTTTTAGGGTTTTGTTTTTTGTTGGTTGTACAAATGCTTTGATATGTTTTGCCGTTTTGACCAAATTCTCATTTTGTGGTACAAAGTTGAAATCTTTGATAAAGTTCTCTTGAGTTCATGCCATAGGAATGTTTCACCTTGAGCTTCTTCCATTTTGTACCATTTGTTTGGTAAGTTGGAGAGTGTTGATGGGAACAGGTGTGGCCATATACATTCATATTTATACCCAATTCTTTTCCATTCTTTTTCACATGTTCTTATTTGGTCTTCTAGATTTTGCCCTTGGATGAACATAGGTATTTGGGCTTGATTGGTTAATTTTTTTCCTCCAAATCATTCTATGAAGAAAGTTGAAGCTGTTCTCCATGTCTGTAGTCTTGATTGATGGGTATCCCACCATCTAGCAACTTGGTCTATAAAGGTTTCCACTAAGCTTTGTAGTCGTCCATGTTCACCAATGTTTCTGGATACTTGTTCTATATGCATGACTGGTGATTCTCTTTCTTTATACCTTGGTATTTGTGTTCTATTTATATTTACTGGTTTTAAGGTAGGGTATTCCCTAGTTTTCTTTTCAAATATTTTTGGTATGATGGACACCAAGAAGCACTGTCGGACTTGTTTTTTCTGCACTTTTTGAACAGTCCAACAACCTCTTGCTTGTGTTTCATAGTTATCGACTTCCCAATCATATAATTCTACATCTAAGTTATATCCTATTGAATTTCTATGTAGACATTATGATCTGTGTAATCTTCATTATTATGTATCTTATATAATTGTCGAATGTCAACTTGTTCATCAATAGGTTCTGTCCAAGGTTATCCTTGGGATGGATGAATAGGTACAATGACCCTTTGTCCGTTTCCTTTTAGTTTTATTATTTCTTTGTCTAAGGATATCGATGCTTTCATTTTTCTTCCCCAAGGTCGACCTACTAATGCTGGGAAGGAATTGGATCCTTCCTCAGGGTCAATAATTTCAAAGTCGACTTTGGTCGATATTCCTTTTATTGTTGTGTCAACATTTTTCCATACTTTGATAGGTTCAATTAGGGCTTGGTCGGCTAATTTCAGGTATATTCCTGATTCGTATAGTCAAGGTTTAACCAATTGTTCCCAAGTGTCTCGAGTCATAATATTTACCTATGATCCGAAGTCGAGCACGACTTGTCGGACATGGTATCCTTCGATTTCCAGGTCGACAAGTGGGTTGACATCACTTTTATCTTTTTGATTTAGATTGCAGATACTCTTTGTTTGTTTTTCAGTGTTATTGTTGTGTTTTATTTTATATAATAAGTCAATAAATTGAGATACTAAGTTATCTTTTTGTACTAACTATATTAACTCTTTTACTGTGTTATGTCGATTGTCATCAATTTCTTCTTGTCGGGAAAATTATTTAAATACATTTGTTGCATCTTTATATACTTGTTTTTCTTTAACTGGGTCCGGATAAACATATTTTTCTTTTATTTTGCTTATTCATTTGTTATCATTCCTAATTTTTGTCCCTTGTCGGGTTACTATATGCAGATTCTTTGTATTAATTATATCATGTTTTTGCACACATGACAAGACATTAACATTTTTCTTCTTATTTATTTTTTCAAGCATAGTAGGGCAATCCTCTAATGAGTGATCCCCTACTCCACAACTAGCACAGAATTTTAGGTCAGTTCTGTCCTTGTATGGATAGTCAGCATGTTGGTGTCCTTCCTTGTAACATGTGAAACATTGGATGGGCCAACGTGGTTGGTTGTCATGATTCCTAGAGAATCGACCTTGACCTCCATATCCTCCACATCGGTTGTCGAAGCGGCATTCGTCTCGATGACCTTCGTATCTTTGATTATTCTGGTCATTTTGTGCATTGTTTCGTTGTTCATTGTTTTGTGCGATTGCATTAGTCTGGTAGACTACGTGATAGTTCTGTTGATTTTTTAGGTTTAGATGGCAATCGGCTGTGGCATGATTCTTTGTTTCGCAGATAGCACACCAAGATGCTTTTCCATTTTTCATGTTAAATGGGCAATCTTTTGTCGTGTGATTGCCATGGTCTTGGAAAATGTCGCAAAAACACTTTGTTTGCACAAATCGAACATCCTGTCGGCTGATATCCTGTCTACAATTGTCTTTTGAATGTCCAGCCGTTGAACATTTCGTGCACCAGATATCCTAACTCTTGAGGTTTAGCTCTTTTAATGATTTCTACATGATCTCAAGCTGTTCCTCCTATCTATGATCCCTGCGGTATGCTGGAATATCTTCATCCATTTCTACTTGTAGAGATTTAGTAAGTGCATCTTCATAAGTTTTGAATGTCTCCAGACTTATGTGCCGACGAATTTTCTGTGACAGACCTGCAAGAAACCACTGGATCAATAGTTTCTCATCAATGACATAATCCAATTGGCTGAGAAGGTCTTTCCAGCGTTTGTCATAGTCGCAGACAGTTTCTCCTGAATTTTGTGATGTTGTCTTTAATTTCTTAGCTGCTAGATGTTTTCCATCTGGAGTTTTAAAGAATGACAAAAATTGCACTTTGATTTCTGCTTTAGTAACTCCGGGGGTTCTTTCAGAAAAGGTCATATACCATGTTAATGCTCTTTTCCTTAAGGCACCAACGAACTGCACCATTTGTCTATCTTCATCTGTGACTTGGTTTGCCTCCCATGTCGATTCGCAGATGAACCAATGTCATCTGGGATCCTCGGTGCCCTCATATAGAGGGATGTGTGCTGACCCGTGACCCATGTCGGAGTCACTGTCACTGTCTTCTTTAGGATTTGGTGGTGGTGGGGGTAGTGGGATGTTTTTTTTATTCCTTTGTGTAGAACTATTGTCGAAAGAACTCTCATTTTCGTTGGTCGTCTTAGTTGTTGTTTCTTCTCCGACAAGTAGTCGGTCGGGGTCAACTTCTCCTGTCGACGTCCAACTGCAATTATTTGTCTGCAGATCTAAATCTTCTGTATTCTCCAAAGCTATATTTGGCAGGAGGATTTCTCCTTCATGTGTTGGGTAAAATAAGTGGATGCTTCGGTTGGAGGGTAACGCTTGAAGCGTGACCCAATTTTCTTCTTCTGGTCGATGGATAAGTAGATTATTATCGTCGTCTAGTCAGCTCCATATACCAAAGTCACCAGGTCTTAGTCTGAGGTCCTCTTTGAAAATGGCTTGTATCATGGTACTCATATTCGTTGGAGATATAGGTCTTACCTCATGGGGAACTTCTATTTGGAGAGCTTCTCGTTGCTCTATCCATAAATCTTCTTCCATAGGGGACACTTCTTCTTCCACGCCTTCTTCTTGTCAGTCATGACCTGACTCTAGAAAATTTCTTTCTTGGTCTATCACCCTAGTACTCATTCCTCTCTGTAGCGCTATAGCTCTTTCTCTTCTTTCTTCCCTTCTTTGCAGCCTCTTCTCCCTCTCTATTTTCTGTAAGTCCGTCGTACCTTTGTGTGTCACTGTCCTTTCGATTTCCTTTTTAGTCCAACTTCTCATCGTTGGTGAATGGTATCACTTTATTCGACTAGAATCCTCTCCACTTTACCCTGACACACGACCAACTACCCCCCCATAGCCTACCCGACGCTTGAGAAAGCCTAGATAGTTTTGTTTACTTGCTTAGGAAGTATTCCCACTCCCTTTCGGTAATGAATTTCTCCCACTTATTTTGTTTTTTCACCCAATTAGGGTTTGGTGGTGGTCCACATAGTGATGGACGAGGTTCAACGATATGACCCACTTCTTTCTCTATCTGGAACTTGAACAACAAGGGCGGTAAGGAACACAAGAATTGCTTGGTAAGGTATGTATAGAATTTATTCTAAATGGTTTCCACTGAAGTTCTTTCTTCTATAGCTTGTTCCTCACATAATTCATCGATGATCTTTTCAAACCACTCCTACAGGTTTGTCCTTCCCCCTCGAATCAGTTTTTCTAGCAGCTGTTGGTCTTTAGTCGCTTTTGGATTTTTCATCCAGAAGTTTTTTCAAGAGCTGGGGTACCAATTCTACAAACTTCTCATGGGTTTTAGTAAGGAACCTTTCCTTTTCTTGAGCAGTCGTTAATCTGTTTCTTCGTGTGTAATTCTGCAAGTAGTTTGCTATTTTATGCTCCCACCAGTCCTTAATCTCTTGTTCTGATATCATCTTCTTGTATACATCTCAGACATGTACTATCGGCAACAGAACCAATGTTGTAATCTCACAGATCACATAGGGTTACCAATAATATACATTAAAAGCATACATACATAACATAAACAAGAGACAAGACAAGTAGGTAGAACAATAGATTATATTATAATTAAAGGGTCCATACAATACAAAGAACTAAACTGATTTCTCATCTGGCTCAACAACCTAATATATATGAATTACAAAACAGTTACAAATAACTACCTGTCGGTTCGGTCAACCGACACAACCTTATGTGGCCGACCTATTCTCTCATTAGTTGGCTGATTGACTTAGTTGGCTAATCGACTAAGTCAGCTATCGTTCCAGTCGAATTACCGACTTGCTCCTCCAACAACAACCTTTTAGAAATACATACACCCTATAAGCTCATTAAACATATGAAATTGACTAAGTAAAGTAAATTTAAAAAGAAAACTTATAAAATAAAAACTAAAAATAAACTTGCTATCAAAATACTTCAAAAACCAAGCTCAAAATCTTAAAGCAATAAGAAAAACCTCGTTTTGAAAATAAGCATAGAGTCTAAAACAAAAAACAAAATCTAGCTATAACACAATGCATTTACAACTTGATTTAAAACATGAGTCCCTATGGGAGATGGCAAACATAAAAGATAAGAAAGAACATGAGGTTTATGTTTGAAGGCATAGAGGGACTACAAGGGACTCCCAGACTTAAGAAGGACATTCAAAATGGGTACCAGATGGAAAAATGGGATCTAACTAGGGTACCCATTATCGGGGAAGCTCTATTGCTTACATAATGACACTTCTAGTAGAAACATAATGGTTTTGTGACATTAAGAGGCAGGTTCATACCTATGGTTAATGTGACATAGTCATGGGATAATGAAAAACTGAACATGGAATATCATCATGTTCTATATGCCAGCTTAGTTTTATACCTTCCATGGGCATGGATAAGCTTGAACACTGTCAAAATCTACTAAAGCTTGGCGAAAGTGCATAAAAAATGGACCCTACACAATGATAATAGTCCAAAATAGTTACAAATAGTTAATAGATAGAAAAAATATAGGAAAGTGGGTAGATCTTTTTAATAAATAGTAAAAAATAAACCCTTTTACCATACCATTTGGTTTTTTAACGCTTATGGTGATTTTGGAGCTCATTGGACCCCCAAAATTCAAACACGGATTCCATGAGCTACATGCCACAAAATCAACAACTGTGAGGACCAAGTAACTCATCATCTTAATGTCTTTCCATTCAATTCTTTTATTTCAATTTTTTATGGTGAATTTTCAAGTTTTTAACCTCAGAAAGTGGGTTTCTCAGCCCACACGGATGACAGGTTATCGGGTCGCGTATAGGGTTGGATATATGTGGGAAAAGCAAATCCTACCCGCATATACAAGCACCTGTCAGTATTGTGACCTAAGTATAAGGCTGTGGATGTCAAATTTTAAGCCAAAAATCTCACACAAGCTTGTCTCCTTTGTAGGATGGTGCTTGAGTGGAGAGAGACAAAGAACATGAAGATGTTGATAGGGTTGTTCATGGTGATTTGAAGACCCAAAAGGCATTAAAAATATGTAATCTTTACAAGGTTTGGAACCTTGGGGGCTTGAGGGACCAACCAAGGCTCTTACAAATGTTTAAGAGCTATTGGGATCTAGACACTGAGGCATTTATACTAGATTGGATGCCATTGAGACTTGAGGTAGAAGATATATAATTTATTATCAGACTATCTCACTGAGGTGAGGTAGTAAACCTTAGGGATTGTGGAGCAGGCAGAGGTATGAATATTGATGTGTATATAGAAATGTATTGTGTTCCTCACACTGATAAGGTTGGAATTCAAGTCCACATTAATGCAATCCATAGACTCAGTCTCAAGGTTATCATTCTAGTTCTGGATAGAATAGCAGGGTTGGCATCACTACATCAAGCATCGCGACCTCTCATGTTCTACATTGTAGAATGGATGAGGCCCATGGTTTATGACTGGAGTACTTCGATGTTGGGTGCCATGAAATATCATTTGGCAGACTGTAAGCTAGGTCGGATAAAAAACTTCAGGTTTTCCATCATTTTAAGCACTTTATTATTTTATAGGGTATTAATCCTTAGCCCTAGAGTTGAGGTCCCTCCTCATAGTCTACGTGATCCATCCGAGGCTTGCTAGTCTGATGTGATGTAGAGGTTAGGTGGAGGCCAAGAACCTCCCCTCTTCCTAGATGAATTTTTCCACTAGTGGTGGTGACAGGTCATCATTATAGATGACTCATCCTATGTCAAGATCAACTTGTGTGGAGACCGATACATGCCACTACTACCAAGGCCTGCATTCAAATATATTGGTAAGATCCCTTTTGTATTTTTGGAATATTTTATTTTTTTTGTATTTTTGATACATAAGGAAATCAAAAACATGTTTTTGGTGGTATCAAGTACTGACATTAGGTTTTTTTGCATAGGCTTAGTTCAACAAATATCACATGGTTTCCCATGACATCAACATAGGGGGCAAGGAGATGAGCTGATCAGTAGTGATGCTGAACAAAATTACAAAACATACATGGAAAATTGGCCCACTTGACATATAGGATCCCCATGGTACAAGTCGAGGATTTTCTTGAGGTGATGCGGAGGCATGTGGTTGGGGTACTCTGTTTGTGGGTTAGACTATTCAGGAATTTGGAAAATGGTGTAGTACGTTACCATGATAATCATCTAGGCCCACATACATAGATGCTGAGATATTCATTTTGTATTGGCCGTGTATATTTTGGAGGCTTTAATCCTATTTTTTTACTATGACACCATATTTTTGAAACTCTTGTTCAAAAATAAAGACTTATAGTGACCAGTTTGATATATACACATGTGTCTAAATATGAATGTGAATGTTTTATGTACACTATTCTTTAAGTATGACAAATTCCAATCTAAAATGTAATTTTCAAATGAATTGAAAACTTGATTATAATATCTAGGTATATGAATATATGTAATGTAATCAAGCTTCCTCTCCAACAATGTTACCCTTCATAATATTCTCAATAATGTAGGATCTCTAACACGGTACATGCCATTCAATTGTGACACAACCAAATTTGAATCTAGTAAAACCTCTAGAAATCGAATACCATTTGAAATGGAATCACGTAATAGTTCAATTAAAACACTATACTCATCCACATCATTCGAAGATGGCAGGAGGCATACTCCTCTTGAAGACACCAATTGACCCACATGTGCATAGATAACCCAAGCAAAAAAATATAGATTTTGGGTATGGCGACTGGCACCATATGCAAATTCTAAGTATATCGAAGACTTCGTCGACATCTTCCATAGAATAGGAAGTGTTATCACTAAAGTTGAACCTCGACTACTAGGGTCAAGCTTAGAGAAATCTTAAATTGGCTTAATGGATAACTGGAAAATGAATTTATGGAATTTGGTGGTAGTTAAGACTTACTACAGAAATCAAGCTAGATCCAAAAGCAAATACTGAACAACAGTATATATATCACAATCAAGACTGATAAGATAAAGCTACGAGTATGAATTTATGAAAAACATGAACCAGGTTTTGCATATATTACTTAAGGATAACTTCACATTAATCATGAGAATCTAGCAATGGATTAATAACACCATACACCAAATAAAATCACAACACATGAAATTGATTATTAAAACAGAAAGGAGACTCATATGAACATAAGCATTTCAAAGCAGCTAAAAAAAACAGAGTGCATACATGCTCCTACCACTCCAGTATCAGAATGTTCAAATCCTTCCTCAGCCCTCTCAGTTAGTACCTTCCCCCCTCTTTGCAATTTCTAATCCTGTCTTTTATAATATTACATTACCATTTTTAAGGATTGAACAATCCTCTCCAAAAGATGCTCTGTTTAAAAAATAAAGACAATCTTGAGCTCCTTGGCAGGAAATCTGGAGAAGATAGCTCAACTGTCAGCTATTAATACCAAGTGTCCCTTTAACAAATAATTGACTGTCACCTCATCACCAATCACCCTCAAAATATGTAACTGGCAAGAAATCTGGAACTGAATGTTTGAAGAACTCGTTCTAATTCTCTATCTCGCAATACTCTGCCATCTGGCTGAAGTATTTGATGTGGATGCACCAAAGTTTCCTATAATTTTAGTGATCTCAGAATTTCAATATTGTTTCCAACGGAATCTGGTTGCATTGCTAGGTGTGTGTGAGTGGTTGAATGCCACCTTAATATGGGACAACAGAAATTACTAAGTCAAATCAAACACGATACCCACAATGACAATCATTGAAATAAAGACCTACTATCTCAATCTTTGAACATTTATCATTTTGTCATTACATAAGTATTCGATCGAGCTATCAATATTTAAACAACAAATGTGATATGATTTTGATGTTACTGCTAGGCATTTTCAATTAATTCGGTGACATTTTCCAATGCCGCAGGCCCTATACCAGAACTCACCTTCTTATAAATTTGAGCAATGCAATGGCACTCACTGTAAGGAATTTCCAAAGTAATCATCTCTAGCAAGCACATGCCAAAGGAATAAATATCAACCAGCTCATCATAATCCTCTTCATATAATTCCAGGGCCATGAATTCCGGTGTACCAATAATAGTGTATGCAACATGATCATTTCCCAGGGTAGCAGCAAGACCTAGATCCCCAATATTCAAAATTCTAGTATTGCCATTCACAAAAATATTGCTTCAATTCAAATCTCTATGACTTATGCAAGGCGTGTGATTATGCAGATAATGTAACCCCTCCAATATCTGCTATGCCCAATTTCTCACATCCCTCATAGAGACATGCTAATGCCTCTGGCGGTACTGCCTCAGCATACCAGAGGTGCAAACCTCAGTAATGAAATTCACATTTCCTATACTTTTATTCAACCAGGCAGTGTAGAGCTCAATGATGTTTTTATTCCCGAGAGACTTCAACAAACCCATTTCTACATAGATCCTTTGAATGGAAACAAATTCTAGGTATTGCAAAGGCACCTTGTTCCAAGCAACCTCAATACCATCTTCCCATTCAAACATTGATCTCCATCGGCATCACTGAACATTCCACCTATCGACATTTCTTTATGGAATTTGGACAGAGTATTTTTATTGGTAACATCATTAAGTTCATCATCACCTTTCCCACCATAGCATGTTGTTTGAATACAAGTAGTAAATAATATCTGATACAAAACCAAATTGGTCGCAAACATTTATCGGGAGACGGGCATCTAAAAGTTTCACTTCCATCAGGAAATTCTTTGTCTTCCCTGCATCATAAGTTTGAATTTCTTGTTATATGCTTAACCCATTTGATTATCAGTTTGTGGCAACTATTCTCAGATAAATGGTGTTGAAATAGAACAGAGATTCAATATGAATGAGTGCCATTGTGAATGCTTTTCCATCTGATCTCGGTATTCAAATTAAAACCTGAGTGGTTACTTTGACATCTGGATGCTGCCAGAAACTGAAATTTTGTTGGAGTAGATCTGATGACAACATCTGGCTTCTTCTGGGGATGGCATGCTCCCTGCGAGCTGCCAAGAACAAGTAGACCTGTGCCTTTCCAATCCATCATTGCAACCAGTGTTTTGTCTCCATTGGGCTGGAGTCTTTATATCTTATTCCTAACCTATTCCAAACCTTGAAAACCTGCTAATATCATACTGCAAACTTAAGGAAATGTTTGAAGCATCAAGCTTATTTATCCACACTATCTACACTAACCAAAACTACAACTTTGGTCAAGTAAAATCATGCTTCCAGTGAAGCCATACAAGTGTCTGAATACTTGATGAAAATCTTGATCTGTGTATTATCAAGATGAAGATAGGAACAAAAATCAACATCTGTCTGTAAATTTGATTTTTAGACTTATCATGAAATGAATACTGAAACCTTGAATCGATAAATTCCTTGATATAGTCAACTACTGGGTCATACCACTTTCTCAGTTTTGGATCATCAAAATTGTCTTTATTCTCAATATTGATATCAAAAGACAGCTGAAAAAGGATTTGAAAAGACAAACTTTGTATCTTGACCTCTAAAGCTTCAATCTCTTTCTCAATATATGCAGCAAATTCTTTTAAAAAGATGACTTTATATTGTGATCTACATGAACTTATGTAAATAAGAAGACAAAAGGGAAGGATATTTTTCATCTATTTCCTCATCAGTGCTCATATCATTCCATTCCCTAAAATTTTTAATGGAAAGAGAATCTGCCCTAAACTATGTCTTCTCCATCCATGTCTTTAGAAAGATAATCCAAAAATCTGTTAATGATCTAATTGACCCAACAGACAAATATTCAACCCAAATTTTACACTTTCCTTGTAATGAATCATAGAATAGTCTAATGAAGACATCTTCATGTTTAACTTTGAGTAACTCTGTAAATTTATGAAAATTAGATATGTGTTTCACAGCTAAACTCAGATATTCTCCATTGAATTTAGGACCATTTCTCAACAAATATTCATCCGAAGGAAGAAGATTTGAAAAAACAGGAACTTCTGCAAAATCTAAACATGCATACCTTGAAACAATAGAAGTCGGATCAGAAATCCTCATTAGTCTAATGAAATCATCAGTTCAGCTTTGAAATATGGATCTGCAGAAGTTGGAGACGCCAGGTGAATAATTTGCAACCACTATGTCACCAACCTTCATTCACCATCAAAGACTGGATATATTCGTTGTCATTCTTCACCGAGAAGATATATTCGCTCCTTCGTCTCCGACAATGGCGCCTGAAGATGGTATCACTAAAGTTGAACCTCGACTGCTAGGGTCAAGCTTAGAGAAAATGAATTTATGGAATTTAATGGATAACTAGAAAATGAATTTATGGAATTTGGTGGTAGGTAAGACTTACTACAGAAATCAAGCTAGATCCAAAAGCAAATATTGAACAGCAATATATATATCACAATCAAGACTGATAAGACAAAGCTACGAGTATGAATTTATGAAAAACATGAACCAGGTTCTGCATATAGTACTTAAGGATAACTTCACATTAATCATGAGAATCTAGCAATGGATTAATAAGACCATACACTAGACAAAATCACAACACATGAAATTGATTATTAAAACAGAAAGGTGGCTCATATGAACATAATCATTTCAAAGCAGCTAACAAAATCATAGTGCATACATGCTCCTCCCACTCCAGTATTAGAATGTTCAAATCTTGCCTCATCCCTCTCGGCTGGTACCTCCCCCACTCTTTGCAATTTCTAATCCTGTCTTGTATAATATTACATTACCATTTTTAAGGATTGAACAATCCTCCCCAAAAGATGCTCTGTTATAAAAATAAAGACAATCTTGAGCTCCCTGGCAGGAAATCTGGAGAAGATAGCTCAATTGTCAGATATTAATACCAAGTGTCCCTTTACCAAATATTGTATTTTCACCTCATCACCAATTGCCCTCAAAATCTATAACTGGCAAGAAATGTGGATCTGAATGTTTGAAGAACTCATTCTAATTCTCTATCTCGCAATACTCTGCCATCTGGCTGAAGTATTTGATGTGGATGCACCAAAGTTTCCTATAATTTTAGTGATCTCAGACTTTCAATATTGTTTCCAATGGACTCTGGACGCATTGCTAGGTGTGTGTGAGTGGTCAAATGCCACCTTAACACGGGACAATAGAAATTACTGAGTCAAATCAAACATGATACCCATAACGACAGCCACCGAAATAAAGACCTGCTATCTCAATGTTTGAACATTTAGCATTTTGTCATTACATAAGTATTTTATGGAGCTATCGATACTTAAACAACAAATGTGATATGATTTTGATGTTACTGCCAGGCATTTTCAAGAAATTGTTTTGTTTCTTAATCGATGACCTTTTCCAACGCCGCAGGTCCTATACTAGAACTCACCTTCTTATAAATTTGAGCAATGCAACGAAACCCACTGTAAGGAATTTCCATAGTAATCATCTCCAGCAAGCACATGCCAAAGGAATAAATATCAAGAAGCTCATCATAATCCTCTTCATATAATTCTGGGGCCATGAATTCTGGTGTACCAATAACAGTGTATGCAACATGATCATTTCCCAGGGTAGCAGCAAGACCTAGATCCCCAATCTTCAAAATGCTAGTATTGCCATTCACGAAAATATTGATGCAATTCAAATCTCTATGAATTATGCAAGGCATGTGATTATGCATATAATGCAACCCCTCTAGTATTTGCTGTGCCCAATTTTTCACAGCCCTCATAGAGACATGCCGGTGCTTCTGGCGGTACTTCTTGTTACCACCTAAGTTGTACTTAGTGGTTTTTTATCAAGTGAGCCTGGTGAATCGGACAAGGATAACTTGTTCGAACTTCAGAAGACTTTTAGTCTTGTTTCTGGGAAACTTTGTTGTACTATATCACATGTTCATACCCCCTTGGGGGAGTTGTAATAAATGTTCTAGCATGATAGTGTTTGTAAAAGACTCAGTCTCTTAGACTTTATTTGTCAATCCGATCAGCCTAGGGTGTTTTTTCCCTTGGTTATTATTGGTTGTTGAATAAACAACTGATAATTTCTGAGTTTTTCACTCAATACCTCCAAAGTTGGGGTGGTCGGCTTGGAATTCAGGCCTATTGAGGTTATTAGAGTCTATGTGTCAATGTATAAACATGCTAGGCATTCTGTTTCTCTTGTACTATGTTATTGTTTATTATTCTAGAATAAATAAGCTTTGGAGGCAAGATCTATGGTGTAATTCTCTTCATGTGTGGATGGTGATTGTCAAATGCTTATGAGGTATAATATGTGTTATTTATCATTGCTTTTTCTAGTTAATTATTGGCCTTGAAGGAGAGAGCTACCTATTGTTAGGGTAAGAGTTTATTCTAGTTTGATTTATGCTCTTACTATTTTTTTGTTTCAGATCTATTGGAGTTGCATGTATTTTAAGTTTAATTGCATGCTTTCCGATTATCTCTTCCAGCAGCACCTATGTTTTAACCATATGTTTGAGCAAGGATTTCTAAGTTGCAGGTGATCTCGCTTGTAGAAGAGGTTGAGCTGGTTTGCATCTTACTCATCTTCAAGATCTTCTGAATGACATAGTCCCTCGGTGTTCCACCAAAGCAGACTCCAAAGTCCAACATTCCCAGGCTTCCAACACTCTTTCTCTCTCTTTCTCCTTTGAAAAATCAATTTTCTTACCTGGTTACTGTGTTCGAAAGCTTTGTTATCATTTGGATCTGTTATATTAAATTAAAATTTACATAGATATTCTATTTCAAATCTCATAGTCTAGATCTCATTTCTAAGAAGTATCATTAAGCATTCTAGATCTAGCATAAGGAAATCGTCCGTTTTGCATGGCAAGTTAAAGAAAATTAGTAGGTTGCATTCTCTAGATTTCCTTTTATATTTAAAAAAATATTAAATCCAGCAATAAATGCATATTTCATTGGATTCACAAACATCAAGCTAATATCCCAAGGAAATCTTGCTTTTCTTGGTTCGTTTTTCACCTGTTTAGCTAGTTTTAACTTAGTCTTTTTTTGAGTTAAGTAGGATGACGCAAAGGTACTCTTAAAGTGCCGTTGGGCATATTTTATTATAACATGCTTGCTGGTTTTTATAAGGTGTAACAGAAAAGAAAAGAATCTTCTGTTCGAAAGTGGCCTCGGGAGCATTCAAATCCCCCCAGGGGTCTCCCCTTTCACTAAAATTTAAAAATTTTGGAAAGTTGTAAGATCTTGGTTTCATCCCGTATAAGGACCAAGAAGTTTCTGATATTTCAGTTTTCTGATATTGTAACCAATAATAATAAAATAAAATCTTTTTTGATTAGTCTCTTTCGAGCCCGCCCCCCATCCCCCCTGGGGGGATCTGTGTCCGTTTCACTTTTTTGCATTCTTCCCTTTTTTATGCTCTAGTTTAGTACTGACATGTAGGATTGTATAATTTGATATAATTTTGCATTATTCCATATTTTAATTTCAAAAGTAATCACACTACTTACCCCACGACTTCCTGATTGACCCGCAAGGGGAAAGAGATGTGTGGTAAAACTAATTAGAAAATCGGTTTTGTGTATCTTTGTTTCCATTTTCTTTAATTGTTTTGTTAGTCATAATAAAATAAACCCCTCCTTGATTCCATGATTGAGGTCCACTTTGACTGAAAGAGGTTCCTGGAGGGTTTTCTTTTTAACAAGAACACCTATTTTAAAATTTACTAAAAATAACGAAGATTCCAGTGTGTATGCTCTGTACTTGGTTGTGGTTCATCCGATCAGTCAAGATGCATCAAAATAACTTGAGTGACTAGAATAATTAGGATTCACTCTCCCCAAATTGACAAACCATCAGGCGAAATTCCAACGCCTCGATCAAACCATTACGGTGGAAAAATACCCAAAGGAAGCGGGAACTCCTGAAAAGTGACCTCGGGGTGCCGATCTATATTACACCTTTGGGTGCATTATGAACAACAGTCTCAGAGACTCCATTCAGCCCACATATTCCGTGCAGGTAGCCGTGATGGTTTAGTTTTGGAAATACTTCAAGTACCCCATGGGTATATCTAGAGTCCCCTCGCCTAAGTTAAATTACTCATCGTCTTACATTAATTTAAAATTAACCAAGATACAATTGCACAACATTCATTCCAGCACTTGCAAGCACTCTTAATTGTTTTTCGACTCCATTTTCAAGGCACTGGTCAACTGTTTATTTCTTTCAATCTATATGTGATTGGGTGTCATTTTCATGCTTACTTGTGATTATCTCATCATGTTATTTGTTGTTTACAATTGTTAAAATGAAACTCCTAAAAAAATTACTCTTTAATACCATCATCATACTAAATAATTTTTACTTAGTAACTTAGTAGGGTCTACCCCCCTTGGCTTTGTTAGGAGTTGAGCCTAAATGGAGGAGCCAAGAACAAGGTGACAGCCTTGACTTGAGACTTGCCCCCAAGGACACACCAAGTGGCTTGAAGATTTCTCCCACGTAACCTAGGTGTGTGAAAGGCGAAAACACTGCCTTAGCGTACCAGAGGTGCAAACCTCAGTAATGAAATTCACATTTCCTGTACTTTTATTCAACCAGGCAGTGTAGAGCACAATGATGTTTTATTCCTGAGAGACTTCAACAAACCCATTTTTGCATAGATCCTTTGAATGGAAAAAAATTCTAGGTTTTGCAAAGGTACCTTGTTCCAAGCAACCTCAATACCTTCTTCTTGTTCAAACATTGATCTCCCTCGGCATAATTGAACATTCCACATGTCGACATTTCTTATGGAATTTGGACAGAGTATTTTTATTGGTAACATCAATAAGTTCATCATCACATTGCCCCACCATAGCATGTTGTTTAAATACAAGTAGTAAACAAGATCTTGTACAAAACCTAATCGGTCGCAAACATTTATTAGGATATGGGCATCTAGAAGTTTCACTTCCATTAGGAAATTCTTTGTCTTCCCTGCATCATAAGTTTGAATTTCTCATTACACGCTTAACCCCTTTGATTGTGAGTTTGTGGCAACTATTCTCAGAGAAATGGTGTTGAAATAGAGCAGAGATTCAATATGAATCAGTGCCATCGTGAATGCTTTTCCATCTAATCTTGGTATTCAAATTGAAACCTGAGTGGTTACTTTGATATCTGGATGCTGCTAGAAACTGAAATTTTGTTGGAGAAGATCTGATGACAACAGGAAGCATGTCAATAAACATCCAACACTATAAGGAAACCAAAAACTATGTAAAACTGTACAACAATATACAAGGTACCAACCTGAGCTAAAGTTCAAGCATAGTACTTATTAAGATAGATCCCATTTCTAGGATCCTTCAGAGCATTCCCCTCGTAATACTCTAACTCATAGGCACAATTTTTAGGACATGTCTCACAATGTAAGTTCCATGCCACATAGGGTTAAATTTAACTTCCCCCAATGGTTCACTGGCTTGATCATATGAAAGGACCAATTCGCCTTCATTATGTTAGATTTTTAACATTAAGCTAGCATTATTAGGATCTTTAACTGAGAGAATAACAAGCACAACAATCAAACACAAGAAAAAATGAACACAATGTTTTTCCTTGGGGAAACCATAAATGGAGAAAACCCTGGAACTTCCTTAGAGATAGAATCAACACCAAAAGTAAAACCCCAAAATAGTAAGATGATCTCCCAACAGCAACAACCTCTTTCTTCCTAGCCCCAATGTCTTCTTCTTCCTTAGCTATACGCTACAACTGAGTGTGAGTGAGCATGTGATAAATATAGAGGCTCACTCTCTATTTATACTAATTCCTGACTTGACTAAACCCAACTAGGGATGAATTCACTAGGTGAGTCTAATAACCCTAGTGCCGCAGAACTGTGGGGACTTTAAACCTTGAATAATAGGAGGGTTACCCACAATGACTTGACATGAATTATTTACATTATAGATCCTCTCAATCGAAACATCAAGGCATGACATGACTCAATTACATTACAGACACATCCCGAAATAAACATCGGGGTACAAGACATAAGATATATAAGTGAATACATTCCAAAGTTACAATTACATCAACACTCCCTCTTAACTAGGAAGGTATTCTTTAGACACAATTTTCAGCACTGGTCTTCTTCTCTGTATCGACTGGATCATCTCGTCATCTTCATCTTCAAGTTGTCTTCATCTTCAAGTCTTTTTCATCTTCAAGTCTTTGTCATCTTCAAGTCATCATCGTCTTCAAATCTTCTTCATCTTCAAGTCACCTTCATCTTCAAGTCATTTTCTTCTTCAAGTATTCTTCATCACAAGATCTGGATCATCATGACCATTGGATCATCACTGTATCATCATTAAATCTAGATCATAACTTGATCTAGATCATCATCAAGCATGGATCATCATCACATATGGATCATCACTTGATTTGGATCATCATCAAGTCTCGATCATCGTCATCATCGGTGCTATCTCTCGATTCTTCTCGTCATAGTAAGTTCAACAGAGCCAACCCTTTTTCATGCTGGTTGTAGGCCTACCCTTCATGTAGGTCTTCATCAGTGCTTATATCTGACCCTAAGTTAGAATGGCCCGCCTAGCTCTTACATCTGACCTCATCTTGTCAGAAAGGTCCAGCACTCACATCTAACCATGTGTAAACACATCACGCCAGAATGGCTCAACACTTATATCTGACCATGTGCAAACACACTGCATCAGAAGGGCTCTGCACTTACATCCGACCATGTTCAAAAACACCGCATTAGAAAGGATCAACACTTATATTTGACCATGTTCAAAAACACCGCATCGAAAGGGCTCTGCACTTACATTCGACCATGTTTGAAAACACTGCATCAAAAGGGCTCTACACTTACATCCGATCATGTTCGAAAACACCACATCGGAAGGGATCTCAGTCCCAGACTGAGGATTCTAGGTAACTGACCAGGTGCTTACTATTCTTAGTAATATCTACTACATACTTCCCTTGTCCAAGGAAGATTCCATCTGCATTCTGCCACACCTCCATGCCTAAGAAATAGTGCATCATACCCAAGGCCTACATTTCGAACTTGGAAACAAGTTTCCTCTTCGTATCAGCAATCAACCCATCCATACCTGTTATAAACAGATCATCCACATATAGTAGGAGTATCACTGGATTGCCATCTTCAACCTTGTAGTAAAGGTTGGAATCTGCTTTACTCTTGGTAAAGCCCAAACTGGATAGGAAACCATCAATTCTATCGTACCATGTCTTGGGTGCCTGTTTCAAACCATATAGGGATTTCTTCAATCTACATACATGAGACTCTCTGTCACATGTCTCAAAATCGAGTGGCTGCTCCACATACACTTCCTCTTCCACTACACCATTCAAGAAAGCAGTCTTGACATCCATCTGGTGTATCTTCCATTTCATCACTACAGCCAGAGCAAGTACTGATATGATGGAAGTGTATATGGCTATAGGTGCAAAGGTTCCTTCATAATCTATTCCTTCTTTCTGGGATAAACCACGAGCCATGAATCTTTCTTTATGTTTCTTGATGCTGCCATCTGTAGCATGCTTGATCTTGTAGATCCATTTGGAAGTTACAAGGGACTTCCCTTTTGGTCTTGGGACAACATCCCAGACACCATTCTTCATGATTGATTGATACTCTTTGATCATAGCATCCTTCCACTCTTTCCGTTCTGCTGCTTTCTTAATAGTTGGAAGGTTCTTTATCAATAATGTCACATAGCAAGGCTACATAACTAGAACAAGATCTAGTTCTCTTTCTTCCTCTGGGTGTTTCTTTTGAAGCTCCATATCTTTCTGCACCTTGGATAATTTCACGTACCCAAGCAGGTTTCCTCTTATGAGGATTCTTCTCCAGAGGTGGATCTACAGGATCTTGAGGTTCTTCTAGCTCTCGATCTTCTTCTTGAATTTCTTTATTCATGATTGTATCATGAATTCTAGGTTCTCTTGTTTCTTCAAGTTCTTCATCCGGTTTCTTCCTAGATTTAATGTAGGCTGAATATTTGTCAAATGTTATATCTCTGCTAATGTCAATCTTCTTGAACCCTAGGAAGTATATTCTGTAAGCCTTCGAGCTTTCAGAGTATCCCACAAATATACCCTTCTTTCCTGAAGGATCTAATTTTGTCCTCTTCTCTTTTGGAATGTGAATGTACACTGGACAGCCGAATATTATGAGATGGCTGACTTCTAGTTTCTTTTTGGAGAAGAATTTTTTAGGAGTCTTGTTCTCGAGTACTCTGTGTGGAGTACAGTTCTGTACATACACTACTGTTTTGGCAGCTTCTGCCCAAAGATGCATAGGAAGATATTGATCATGAAGGATTGCTCTTGTAGCTTCCATGATAGTTCTATTCTTCCTTTCTGCAATCCCATTCTGTTGTGGATTATATGAAGTGGATAACTCCCTCTTAATCCCCGAGTCTTTACATAGCTCTTTGAATTCATTCGAAGTGAATTCTACGCCATTATATGATCAAAAGGTCTTGATCTTCTTTTCAGTGTGGTTCTTGATCAAGGATTTGAATTCCTTGAAATTACTGAATACTTCATCTTTGTTCTTCATAAAGTATATCCATGCCTTTCTAGAAAAATCATCAATAAAAGAAACATAGTATGCATACCCACTTAGTGAACTGGATGACATTGGACCACATACATTGTAGTGGATGATTTCTAAGATTCCTTCTGCCTTGCTTTCACTACTTGGAAATGTCTTCTTTGTGTTCTTCCCTTTCACACATCCTTTGCATCCACCTTCATGTTTTGTCTACATTTCTGGGAGACCTTCAACAACATTGCTTGCAAGTGGTAGTGCTCTGTAATGCACATGTGCAAGCCTTCTATGCCAAAGCTCATTTGGTTCTGCTGAGTCATGAACCAAAGCTTGTTCTGGATGTCCCTTCAATTTGTATAAGCCTCCTTCTTGTTCCCCAATCACTACTGCATCATTAATGGTCTTTCCTTTTGGCCATATGGTGACTTGACCATCTATAAATGCAACCCTCATTCCTTTTGCATCTAATGGAGATATGGAGAGGAGATTCTTCTTTAGTCCTGGTACAAACAATACTTCCTTCATTGTCATAGAATTTCTAGAGTCTAGCTTGTATGAGGATTCCCCACTACCTTTTATTGGATACTGGTAGTCATCTCCAAGTTTCACCTTATGAGGTGATTCATGTTCATATAGTTTCACAAAGGATTTCTTGAATCCTGTCATGTGCTTGGAAGCACCACTATCTATAAGCCAATGATTGCTTCCATGTGTGATAGTTCCTGTGAGAGCGGAGATCAGAACATTTTCTTCATCACTTGAAGAATCATCATTGACTTGTTGGTTTCTCTTTGTGGAAGGTACATCATCCTCTGTAGCAAGAGCATGATGTCTTCTCTTGTTTCCCTTCTTCTTGTGAGAGCTACTTTTATTTTTAGGATAGTCTCTAGAAAAATGTCCTCTTTCATCACATGTATAGAAAATGTTCTTAGACAAATCTCTAGGATTTCTAGAGTTATTCCTTTGATGAGAGTACTTATTTCTGTGGTGGCTAGATCTGGATTTATTGGATTGTACTGTGAGAGCTTGATCTTCACTTCCCATCTTTTCTTCTCGAGCTGCTATCCGAGCTTCTTCTTGAGAGAATTCTTCCCATAGTCTGTTGAACTTGACTAACTTCTTTCTTGCACAAATCACTTGAATAAATGAGTCCCATGATCTAGGGAGACCATTCAAGGTGGTCATTACAATCTCTGCATTTTCTACTCCTTCATCTACTACTTCAAGTTGTTCCTTGATCTGAGAGACCCTTGTAAAGTAAGACTGGATGGTTTCTGCATTCTGGATCTTTACATTCTTCAGCTAGTTTCTCAAAGTCATCTTCCTGTTTATTTTCTTCCCTTCAAACAATTTGGTTAGGGCATAAAACATAACTTTAGGTGTCTTTAGGGAGGACACCTGTGGTATGAGGTGATCCTTGATTGAATCAACAATAATCCTCTTTTCCATAACCAACTTCTTCTTATGTAAGGCCTTATCCTCATCTCCCTCTGGAACTGGAACCTCCTCACTGATATAGGAGTCCAACTCATTTTCTTCTAGGACCAGGGAGATCCTATACTTACAGTCTCGGAAGTTATCAGCTCCCTCAAGATTTTCATCAAGCTTGGTATGATGAGACATCTTAACTAAGAACCTCAAATGGAAATACAAAATATTTATATCTTACCAATTCAAGATGTCGGATCTGGATTTGGAGCTGAAATCCTGCAGTGTTGGTTCAGGAGCAGATTAGGGTTTTGCTTTTCTGGAGTTCTGTTCAACCAAATTCTTTGATATTGATCCCTAATTTCAATATTGGGGAGGATATCAATCCATGCTTGGGCTCACTGAAAAATTTCACTTCTGTGGAAAGCCCTAATTTCTGGTAGTAGTGTCGGGTCCAAAACTGAAAAACCTTAGAATTGGATTCTGCTTCAATAGAAAGATGTGCCCTAAGGAGGAGAGTTAATCCAACCTTCTTTTGCTGAAAATACATGGGGGAAGATCCACAAAGTAGGAAGCCCTAGTTCCCATAGTTGCACAATGTCTTCTTCTCATGTTAGCTCTGATTCCATGCTAGATTTTTAACATTAAGCTAGCATTATTTGGATCTTTAACTGACAGAATAACAAGCACAACAATCAAACACAAGAAACAATGAACACAGGGTTTTTCCTTGAGGAAACCATAAATAGAGAAAACCCCACAACTTTCTCAGAGATAGAATCAACACCAAAAGTAAAACCCCAAAACAGTAAGATGATCTCCTGACAGCAGCAACCTCTTTCTTCCTAGCCCCAGTGTCTTCTTCTTCCTTAGCTATGCACTACAACTGAGTGTGAGTGAGTGTGTGATAAATAGAGAGGCTCACTCTCTATTTATACTAATTCCTGACTTGACTAAACCCAACTAGGTCTGACTTCACTAGGTGAGTCTAATAACCCTAGTGCCCCAAAACTGTGGGGACTAACCCTTGAACAATAGGAGGGTTACCCACAATGAATTGACATGAATTGTTTACATTATAGATCCTCCTGATCGAAACATTGGGGCATGAAATGACTCAATTACATTACAGACACATCCCATAATAAACATCGGGGTACAAGACATAAGATATATAAGTGAATACATTCTGAAGTTACAATTACATCAACACTCCCTCTTAACTAGGAAGGAATTATTTCGACACAATTTTCAGCACTGGTCTTCTTCTCTATATCGATTGGATCATCTCGTCATCTTCATCTTCAAATTGTCTTCATCTTCAATTCTTTTTCATATTCAAGTATTCTTCGTCTTCAAGTCATCATCGTCTTCAAGTCTTCTTCATCTTCAAGTCACCTTTATATTCAAGTCTTCTTCGTCACGGGATTTGGATCATCACGACCATAGGATCATCACTCTATCATCATCAAATATGGATCATCACTTGATCTAGATCATCATCAAGTCTGGATCATCATCACATCTGGATCATCACTTGATCTAGATCATCATCAAGTCTAGATCATCGTCATCATCAGTGCTATCTCTCGATTATTCTTGTCACAGGAAGTTCTACAAAGCCAACCCTTTTTCATGCTGGTTGTAGGCCTACCATTCATGTAGGTCTTCATTAGTGATTATATCTGTCCCTAAGTTAGAATGGCCCGACCAGCTCTTACATCTAACCTCATCTTGTTAGAAATCCATGCCCAACACTCACATATGACCTCATCTTGTCAGAAATTCCTAGCACTCACATATGACCATGTGTAAACACATTGCGCCAGAATGGCTCAGCACTTATATCTGACTATGTGCAAACATACCATGTTGGAAGGGCTCTGCACTTACATCCGACCATGTTTGAAAACACCGCATCGAAAAGGCTCATCACTTATATTTGACCATGTTCGAAAACAATGCATCAATAGGGCTCTGCACTTACATTCGACCATGTTTGAAAACACTGCATCAAAAGGGCTCTGTACTTACATCTGATCATGTTTGAAAACACCACATTAGAAGGGCTCTCAGTCCCAGACTGAGGATTCCTGGTAACTGACAAGGTGCCTCCATTCTCCTAGAGAATGGCATCAACCCTTATATTTGATCAAGTGGGAACACATCCCTCAATCACATCAGAATGGCCATGCACTCACATCTGATCATGTAAGACTACATCCTATAGTCATATCAGAACGATCCTTAGTCCCAGACTAAGTTTTCCTAGTAACTAACTAGGTTCCTCCATTCCAAGAATTACATTTATCCCTTACATCTGATCATGTAGGGACAAATCCTACAGTCACATCAGAATGGCTCAGCACTCATATTTGACATGGAAGGAACCAAATACTCTCACCATGATAGAATGGCTTAGCCCTTACATCTGACCATGGAAGGAACCTAATCCTCTCACCATGTCAGAATGGCTCTCGGTCTCATCATTTTCCCTTGGAGGGAACCTAGATTTGGAGAACACCAAGCTTCTCCCTGAAGTACTCAAACTTCACTCTAGCCAATGGCTTCATCAATACATCAGCTATCTGTTCCTCCATCGCAACATATTGGAGCTTCATTTCTCCTCTCTACACCATATCCCTGATATAGCGATACTTGATCTCGATAGGCATCGACTTGTCATGGAACACAGGGTTCTCTGACAACTTCACACAAGTCTAGTTGTCGTAATATATACAAGTAGAATCCATCTGGATATCAAATAAATCAGATAGTAGCTTCCTCAGCCATACTGCCTCACAACTAGCTGAACAAGCTGCAACATACTCTGCTTCAGCTGTACTCAGTGCCACACAGGATTGCTTCCTTCTAAACCAAGAGATCACACCTGATACCATACTGAAGCAACATCCTAAAGTTCTCTTCCTATCGATGGCACTGCCTGCCCAATCTGAATCAACATAAACCTCTAGGTTAATCTTCTGATATGCCTCGTACTTGAGCCCATAGTCAACCGTACTTGAGAAATCGTATCACCATCAGATTTGATCGTGGGCATAACCTCTCCCCATTTCCTGAAGTAATCCACATCAACAATAATGTGATGGTTCCCCATAGGAGATGTTTGGTTACAATCCATATAATCCACCCCCCACTTGGAGGAGGGACCAACGGTGATAATTGGGTGTAACGGGAAAGGACGCGAGCACATGTTCCATGATAACACCTAGTAAGGATGACATCGCTAGAATGCATTAACACAATCTTTAAATAGCGATGGCCAACAATAATCTGCTCTTAAAATATTTTGATCTATAGAAAACCCAAATAAATGAACACCAAACTCCCCATTGTGGCAATCATTAAGCACAACATTAGCCTCTTCGTGGGTCAAACAACAATGCCAGATGGAGTCTACCCCAAGGAAATACAAAGTGTCACCTATAATGAGATAGGTTTTAGCATTATGACATAAGCATCGATGCTCATCCATCGAGAGATGCAGGGGAACCTTTAGAGTCTGAAGATAGATGATAATATCACCATACCAAGGGTCTTTAGCTGAAATGAGAAATATGTTCCCATTGACAAACAAGTACTCATAAATCGTATCCTCATCTAGACTAGGGAGATTTAACATCAGCTCCATGAAGACTAATGACTTCTTAGATTTCATTGAAACAAAATCGAAGTTGAATTCTTGCAAGATAAAAATCCATTTATTATATTTTCCCTGTATCATTCGCTTGGTAAGGACAAACTGAAATTGATTGATATGAGCTATAACCGTAGTTTGGCGAAGTAATATATAGTGTGTCATTCACTGGACTGGATGAATAGTTTCTAAGGTTAACTTCTGAATGTGAGTATATCGAATTTTTTCATCGATCAAATTTTGGCTAAGATAATAAATAATGTCTACCTGGAGCTCATAATCCTCTTGAACTAGAACCATACCAATCGTCTCATGAGACATGACCACATATAACAAGAAATCCCTACTATAGTCTGGAAAACTAAGTATGGGGGTCGATTCCAAGGCTTTCTTAAGACACGGGGACTTCACTTATTGAACCTCTCAAATAGCACGTGCGATTGTGGGATATTAAAGAATACCCTTAATTTCCAGAGATATTGACCCAAACTATTTTTGTTAAAACCCCCTTCCAATACTTAAAACCTCCTCCCCACCACTTTTTATACCTCAATCCTTATAAACCACCCTACCCACCCCCACCTTAAACCCCTCATCCCCCCCAATACCTGCAATATATTGGTTCAATTTATGATAATTTTAAAACCCACAATATGAACTAATGTGATGGGATATTGGTCAACAAGTGAAGCCCCGTGTCTTAAGAGTGTCGAAGCACTCCTCGGCTCGATCTCCAATAAAAATAGTGTATCCTTATTCAATAAGCACATAAAACCCTTGGTCAAATTGGCATAATTTATGATAAATCGATGTAAGAAATTAGCCATCCCTTGGAGACTTTGAAGTTATCTAATTGTGTGTTGGGGAGACAATCGAAGTATTTCCTTAACCTTAAACGGATCGATCCTAATCCCTCCTTAGATATAAAGAATCCCAATAATCAACCGATCCTAACACAAAATATGCACTTTTGAGGGTTCAACTGAATTTGATAATGACGAAATATTTCAAAGACCAAACATATATGTGTTGGATGATCCACCATCAAGTGAGAGTGAGCATCTAGGTCATCTAGATACACTTCATTAATGTTCTTAAGGTCATGGAAGGAAAAGTTCATAGCTTGCCAAAAAGTAGCTTCGACATTTTTGAGGCCAAAAGGCATTTTTTGGTATTCAAAAGTACCCCAAGGACATACAAATGCAGTCTTATCTTGATCCTCAAGTTTAATATGGATCTGATTATATCCCAAAAATCCATCCATAAATGAAAATATTTCACTTCCCACACACTCGTCCAAAATATGATCAATAAATGGCATGGGAAATTTATATTTAGGATAAGCCCTATTCAAGTATCTAAAATTAGTACATCGGATGGTCCCCTGTTTCTTATTTATAGGAATGAGGTTGGATACCAATTTGGTTAAGGGAACCGGGTAGATGAAGCCAACTTTAAGCAACTTCTCTATTCAGCCTTAATGGAAGGTGCTTTAAGGGAATTCACAACACTTAAATGTTGTTGAACAAGTTTAGCATTTGGGTAGGTTTTGATTTCATGTTCAACGATACGAGGATCAATCCCTATAATTTCATCATACGACTAAGAAAATATATTACAAAATCCCTTAAATAGATAGGTGTATATTTTAATTTCCTCGGGTAAGCAATCAACACCGATATAAATGTTTTACATTTTACCAGGGATTTGAGAAATGTTGATCAAAATAGTCAGTGATATTTTTTCCATGTTCCCTTCGACATATATACCATGAGTTCCTAATGGGAGGACATGATGACCAAATTCGTCGCTTAAGGTCATCCGAAAGTCATAACGCTCATTATGTTCGAGCTCCGAGAGGAAATAGGATCGATGATGCATCTCTTCCTAGGGTTGTTCTAGACCATTCATGGCCTTGATCATAACTTCATCTAAAGGAAAAGTGTCGGTGAGGTAGTCATGTGAGCATGACGAAGAGACCACCCAAGCATGAAGCCCAAGGATATCCTTCTCTTTCGTCTGTGAAGGGGAAGGATCAGTGTTTGCAGTAAGATCAAGTATAGATTGATAAAAAGTTTTTGCTAAATATAATGACATTTTTACCCCGGTGGGTGTATGAATTTCATCTGAATTAAAAAGAGAAGGAAGGGTCCATGAGTCACTCAAATGTGATGTAAGAAATGAGACCAGACTCAAAGGCGATGAAACACCACATAGAGTAGAATAAATATCCAATATTGGAACCAAAATATTAAAGGTTCCCATCAATGAAGGATACATTTTGACACCAACATTCTTATTTTACGTTCAAGAATGATCAATAACCGAGATAGTGGGACCCGATGATGCGAAGGAACTAGAATTATAAAATGACAGTTGATCGATCGTTATGATTCTATCTTCGTAAGGAAAGCACATGACATGAAATATCGATGACACAATCTCTTGCATGGCATAAATCCAGCTCTACCCTAGCAAAATATTATAGTCAAGGGGAACATCAACTGCCTCAAACTCGACTGGCATGGTCTTCCCATCAAACTGGACCTGAAGGGAGGGAATAATACCATGTGGTATAAAAGAACTTCCATCAAAATATATAAGCATAACCATAGATAACAAAGGAGAGCCAAGGCCTTTCCAACAAGCCAAAGACATCACAAACATCGTAGTGCTTTCATAAATAACTGTGCATTTAATGATGTTATTTAGACACTCCACATGGACTTGAAAAGCCACATGGTAAGGAAAGAGAGGTTGAACCTTATGAGTCTCAAATCTAATGATAGTATATCCATTTGGTTCATCCAATCCTAAACAAGTCAACAATGCCTTCCTATGTAAGGGACAAGTATGAAGTACTTCTAAAGCCGACATCGCACAAGGAGTCTATCCCAAATCCTCAACAACAAAATAGTGTTGGGAAAATCAAGCATTGAGATTATAGCTTGAACGCTTTAAGGACCCTTTAGGAATGTGTTGTATAGTCTCATGCTTTTCAATCTACAAAGGAATATTTGGAGTTGGAGGCTCTTTGCCCATGGTTGGTTGCAACAGATCATAATTGCGTGAACAGGTCACAACATGAAGAAGCGACATCATATTGATACAACCATGTAAACCTTCCATGCTTGGAGGGTTTTGACTCCCAAAAGAACTACTTCTGGTGGTTGAGGTCCTCAAAGTCATGTTTTGATTGTGTGGAAGGGGATCAATCAACACAGTTGGGATCTGCGTGATAAACTTCAAGGCTTCCTAGATTATAGGGAACAAGCACGTAAGATGGTCTCCCCCACAAAGCTTAAAAGGGAATTTGACCTTTAATTTATTCTTCTTGTCATCATTAGTATTCTCCTTTTTATTCCCACCCTTCTTCATATTCTGTTTGGGTTGTTGATACCCTTCTAGTTTGACGATGGCATATAATGTATTTCTGTTGATTGGGTGGAGGTGGACGAGGCCATATCTTGTCCAACTGCAAACTAGTTAATAGAAAAAATCTTCATTTTATTCGTAACCTAGTTCACATTTTTCGCATTTACATAGCCTACAATGCCATTGACATGTGGCCTGAGTTTAAACTTGGGATCGTGATTTGACTGCGGAGCGTTAGGGATAATATCGTAAAGGATCCCATACTAAACATAAATCAGGTCTAATGGTTGAGCAATGAAAATATCTTGTTCCTCAGTTGTCACTTCAGACATCGAAACATCCTTCATGATATAAGGTAGTAGGGACTTAAGGAACCATTCTAGTAAGAATTGAAGTGGAATTTTGGCCATAATCAATCGCTTTCATATACACCACTCTTGAATGTGGTTGAAATATGGGTGGCTTTGTCCTGCTGAAAAGTTGACCATAGTTCGGTACCAGCATGATAATGCACTAACAACTGAAAATGATTAAGGAAGACCAAGGCTAAGTCATTAAAGGTCTGATATGTACCCCTAGGAAACTCTATATACCTTTTTATGGTTGAACTTGTGAGGGTGCATTGAAATTGTCGTAATCGAATGAATTCATGATTCAATGAGTTCAAAGAGCACTGTAGATGAAAAGTAGTAACATGATCACTAGGATCCTCGTCATTCTTACCCTAAAACTTTGAAACATCCAAAGGAAGCTTGGAAGGAACAGGGGAACACGTTGGATCATGACACACCAGGTTATTTGTGAGTTTGGATAGGTCAAGAAAGTTCAACATAGATCAAAATGAGAGAATAGGTTGTACTGCTTGATTCCATGCTCCCTGGAAATATTGGTTTTGATAAGGTTTATTTTGGTAAAGGCCATGACCTTGACCAGTGGGATAATAGCCTCCTCCCATATAACCCATGTAAGGACGCATAGGAATTTGTATGTGGGGAATTTCTTGAGAAGGGGGAACCATATAACCATAATTATTTGTATGGTATATAGGATGACCCCTTGACACCTAGGGAGGCACGTAACCTCCAAGCACAAGGACACCATATGATGGAGGAACAACGTAACCACAGGGATCATAACTTCCCAAGGGCCCGTTTGGGATATGGGGAGGACGTGTTATGAGAAACGCATTCGATGAAATAGGTGCAGTGGACGATGGGATGAAAGAAGGAATGTAAGCCATAGACCCAACGTTCACATACCCACCACCACCCCTACTGGGATGAACACTAGTGTAAATACCAGACGAAGGGGGTGTCCACACCCTAACAAATGGAATAGAATATATAGGAATATGACCACCTTCGAACTAATATGAAATGTAAGGGGATGACATGCCCCCCTAGTCTGACACTATGGTTCGCACTAGGACCTAGGATGGATGATGGAATACTAGTGGATATATTTGGCATGCTGAATGTAAAAGGACTTGAAATAAAGGAAATTTAATGTGTCTCAATACTTGAACTTCCTGAGAAATTTTTTGGGTTAAATCCTGTAAAGTATAAAGAATTCATTCTTACCGGGTGGGAATGACCAGCCTTGTGAAGGTCAGTATAGACTAGAGTCCTGAGAATCCATAAAGTAGATGAAGGAGGAGCATCAAGGGATCCTACCATTAATCTAGATGAAAAGGATGGAGGGAAATCCGGGGTCTCAGAAGTGGTACCCATGGTAAAAAGTATATGGGGTCCTCGATGGGAAAGAGGATGCCTAGAATGTCTAGCCCTCTTATAAAGATGTTGTGAAGGGTCAAAAGATCGTAATATTGCCAAACAATAAGAATGAAAAAGAGAATCAAGTAATTGTGATCCCTAAATCCAACTAGAGAACATAGAGCACACCCCTAAGTAAGCTACGACATATACAAATAAGAAAAGAGTGAGGACAAATGAGCTCCTGAATGTAGCAGGTATGTATCGCCTAGAAAATTCTTGAGACTCCCATACACTACAAGCAGAGGTGTGTAACCAATTATAGTGTCCATAATATTCAATGCATAAATAAACCGTGTCATCCGACCCCTACCTAGCTAGGACACACACATACTAATCTCTATAAGGACCTCCTATGATACCTATGAAAATAAACTAAGGTCACCTTAATATAACCAATGATTAGGTAGATAGTTGCAGGTGAGATCAACTGTATGGGCAGGGTAACTAAGTCAGAAGATCGAAAGCACCAAAGGTACCTCAAGAGCCCCTTGATACGAATAAGATCCTAGAAATATCTCTAGCACTCAATAAAGGTAGTGGAGGGCTATCCCCACCATCAACGTGCATGTTTCCTCATGATTAACTCATGTGTAAGAGGAGCTTCCCGAGAACACTAATTATAACAAGGATTTCTCCTCTCCCTACTTAGACACCTGATTGTTTTTGTTTTATACTCTTGGAGAACTTTACTCACAAAATCCTATTCTAAGAATCTAAAACCTAAACTTGTTGGTTCACCCTATAAATAAAATAGTTCTAATCAATTTTAAGAGGATGTGCTTACTCAAGGTATATGATAATGAACCTAGTGATGTTATGAATTAGCAATAAAAGCAAATATGCACACCTAAAAACAATGCCAAGTGCAACTTTGATATCCAAATGAAAAAGAGTATGCCACTGAATGAAATGCACAATAATTCCTTTTTTCTTTTTGAATGCAAATGCAATCCTTCCTGAGTGAAATCCTAAACACTAATATCATCACAAGAAAACCATTGCAAGTGCTTACTTTCATGCATATGCAAAACGCAAGTGATTATGCAACAATGCAATTATTTTTGTATTTTAGAAATAAATGAGTGAAAATACAACATGAACCATTAAACTCTTAGTCTCTGTAGCAAGAATAAAAGACAAGGAAAGCAAGACACTCAGACTTAAGGACTAGTGCACTAAGAAGAAAACAAAAAGGGATAAATTGACAAGGATAAATTTCTAAAAAATACCAATAAAAAGAGGTTTCTAGCCACAACAAGAGTAGTCAATAGACATCATAAGGACCCTGGGAGACCCAACAACACTCACAACCCACCCAAAAAATTCACATACCAAGATATCAACCAAAATGGTAGATATATGTGTTTGTTCAAAGAACAACATCGTATGGACATGACCTGATAGAGTACAACTCGTGTATATATGAAACTGTAAGAACTGTGACCCATGTACACAAGGAATAAGGTGGTAAGAATTAAGCCAATGGATAAACCACTCTAAGGAACTATTAATGGATGAACATAATACCAAATGTAACATAGAAACACAAAGAAACATAGAGCAATTTGAGCAAAAATGCACCCAAATACCCCAACAAAAAGGAAATTCCTTAGTGGATTCGCCAATTCTTTTATGGAGAAAATATTCCTATGGATTCTAGAGGACCACAATATATAGTATGAAACCATAAATACAATCCATTCTCAAGAATCCTAGATAAATTAAAGAAACTAACCACTAAGGGATAAGAACCATACCTCAACTGGATGTTTGAAGACGACCATCATTGAATTGTCAATCAAAATATTGTCCCTACAATTTTCCCTCAACAACAAATGGATATCCAAGCATAATATATTAATTGTTAGCATTCAATTTATCATATTCCATATAAACATGTAGAAATCAATTACACCCATGGATACAAATATACATAATTACACATGAAATTTGGACAAGAAATGGATATTTCTATTAATATAAAACATAGATACAATGTGGAAACCTCTATCAGCACCTCGTTGGAACCAAGAAATCGAGTCCCTCCACCTAGGACTCCACCACTTAAATCCTCCATAATAAGGATATCGTACAAAGACACTGACAAGCTTGGGATATGATCACAAATAGCTCTATCAACAAGGACAAAGGGATGCAAACTCAAGCATATAACAATGGGGCAATATTTTGCTCTAGTCTCTTTAGTCTCCAAGTTTTTCCTCCTATAATGCTTCATAATGGCTCAATATATATCCCTCCAATGGGAAATGGAGGGTCGAATCGAAGCGTTTCCCAACATATGGAAGACCAAGGATCAAGGTATTCGTTACTTGATGGGGAAAAATCCAAATATATTTTTTTTTAGCACAAAATCCGATGTACGCGGGAAATAATGGTACATGATGTGTATACACGAGTTGTAGAATTGCTGACCTGCGTATGTCTTCAAAATTTCTTTTTAAGGGTTATACTGAAGCATCAGGGATATAGTGAGTAAATGGGGTATAGCGAGTTTGCATAGGGACAAGGAAGGTCATAAAGGCATGATGCATGAGGTGTGGAAAATCACACTATAACACTATGTGAGAACCTAGACTAGTAGGGTGATATAATAGAAGTATAAGGGAAATAACTAGACTAACTCTAAGTATCAATACACTCCCAATACTACCAATATACCCAACATGGTTAGATAGAACAAGTAACATGGTCTAAAGCTCAATATTAGCTTCAACAAGGAGAGGGAATATTAATTTATAGTAGAAGGAGGACAACTCTAACCCAAGGGGATCAACTCGAATTAGAGAGAGGTAAGTTTTAAGATTCATCATGGAGACTTAACTCGAATTAGTGGATTGGTGGCTTAGTTAGGATATTCCCTTTCCCAAATTATCACCATGAGGAGGAGTTACCTAAAAACAAGGAGTGGAGCCATGAAGAGCACAAGGAGGCACACTAATGCATAAGGGGGGATAATCGAAGGGAAATCAAGCAAGATGATAAATGGTATCAAAGGGAAATCAAGCAAGATGATAAATGGTATCAAAGGGAAATCAAGCAAGGTGATAAACTTTAATAGTATGAAAAAATTGTTAAAGAAAGGAAAACACAGTGTAATTACACAATTATGCCCACTATATGTTCAAACATCTACAGCTCTATCTCCCCAAATTCCCAAAGGGTCCTTAATAAGACTTCCATGGCATTTGAATATATTCCAATAAATATTCCACTAGTTCAATATTTGGACCATTCTATTCACTTAATTCTAGGAAGTGTTCCTTCTAACATCATACCTTATGGAAAAATAACGAAATGGAGCACATGATTGAATACATGCTAGACGATGGAATAATTAGGCCTAGAAAAAGTTCTTACTCTGCACCAGTGGTAATGGAACACAAAAATTAAGGCTCATATTACAAATATATTTCTCACCCTTTTAATGAAAGTACATTAGTTGTGGCCTTCAATGAAACAATGCAAAAGTTACATAAAAAATTCAAGCAGTGGTAGATTTGTTGTAATCTCACAGATCACATAAGGTTACCAATAATACACACTAAAACATATATAAATATAAAACAGAGACAAGAGATAAGAACAGATAGGTGAATAAATAGATTATATTATATAAAATGAGTCCATACAACACAGAGAACTGAACTGAGTTCTCATCTGGCTCAACAACCTAATATATATGATTACAGAACGGTTACAAAATAACTACCTGTCGGTTCGGTGAATCGACACGACCTTAGGTGGTAGACCTAATCTCTAGATTTTAGTCAGTCGACCGACTTAGTTGGCTGATCGACTAAGTTGGCCCATCGACTTAGTCGGCTGATCGACTAAGTCGGCTATCGTTCAAGTCGACTAATCGACTTGCTCCTTCTACATCTCTTGCTCCTTATACAAGATTGCATAGAACACTAGCAAGAAATTCTCCAAATACCGAAGATTTCAAAAAATAGGATGAAACAACAGGAAGATCAACATCGTAGTCAAAGGAGTTTTGAAGAAGGAAAAATAATATGGGAAACTAAACAAATCATTGAAACAAGGAACAAACAACTACAAAATCAGGCTATTACTGACTACCTCATAAAGTGGAAGAACTTACCAGTAGTATATTTGATAGGGGAAGATGAGCCCTTCATACATATGCATCCACAAATACCCAATCATTGAGGAAAATGATTTTTAGAAGGGGAGGGGCATGTTAAGCCCTAAATTTTGGGCACATTCCCCCTATAGTGTGGCACATTATACTAGTCTTGATTTCTGCTTTGGTCTATTAGTGGTAACTGTTATTAGTATTATTATATTAGTTATGTTGGGTAGGGTCCATTATTTGTAATTGTATGCAGACCTTTTTAATTGAATCATATCCTATTGTGTCTTTTCTTATGTACTTAGTACATTGTGTCAGGTTTCCCCCTTGAAGAGTATTTCTATTCATATTTGTTCTTCATTATTAAGGCATGGATCAATTTCTTCTAGTCTATTTCTTCTTTTTTTTTTATGTTATTTCTGGGACTTGGTTGCATAACATTTATTGCGTTCAATGATGATATTTTTTATTGGTGGAAAATACATATGATTGCATAGATGCTTTTCCGTATTAGTTCATGGATTATCAGAATGAACCTGAGGTACCAATTCATCCAAACACACACTGGGGTGACATGTTAGGGTACACAGGGTACTCCCAAAAGACTGAACACCTAGAGAAACCACTTCACACAAAAACATCACAGATCAATACACTGATGTTTGTCACGTGGTTAAAACCCTTGAGAGGGAAACAATCCACAGCCCCAGCCAAATAGCTACTTGGAGCAATTTATTATGCAAAATAAATAAAGTTACATGAGATTCTCATAATCGATCAACTACCCAAGGACCCTCCATGCTCTTTAAATAGAGATCATGGACCAATCGGGTGTTAAGCCACGGATCAATGGTAGGTATGATCTAAGAGAAGTTGAACCGTCAGATCACTTTATGTCTAGAGCATATCGTGATCGTCGGATTAGAATATTTACAAATGCATACTAATGCATACTAAAGAAACACACTTTACCTAACGGATATATTACACAAGTTGGTCTTAACTAACTCCTAAGTGTCTAAATATCCTAACATGACATAGGTGAAATTATTTTTTGAATTTTTAGATCTTTTAATTTTTTTGTTTTTCAGAAGTATATAATTTTTATGTTTTATAGGTATATAATTTTTTTGTATGTGAAGTTTCTAACAAAATAATTTTATGATGCAGACCCGGGTCTAGTTCCACCTATAGTTCCACAACACAGGAGGAGACCCAAAGATGAGAAAGCAAAAGAATACGAGTTTTGCAGGGCTCTTTGGAATGTCCAAAGGAACATGGAGGCAATGACCATCCAGGTCCATATGGAATAGATATAGGACCTATATGAGCTCATACAAAGGAATTCTGTAGGCGTTCTTGGTCTTTGGGTTCATATTCTCCGATGAGTGGGTTCTCTAATAGTCTTATTATGATTTGTGCATGATGAACCAAGGATCATGGAATATCTCTTTTGATGTATTCTGTATATTCAGTGGCTTGAGATCCCTATTTTGTATCCGAGTCAGAAGCTTTATTGCTTCACACTTTTTGTTTTTTTAAACTTGATTTAGATATGATTATTAATGAAAAAACTATCGATCGTTTCTACGTAAAAAAATGTTTGCTCATTTATTATTTAAATGTGATTTATTATTGATGTGATAGATGCCAATTTAATACATCCTTAATTAATGCATCAAATATAAAATTGAAACTTCTTGGAACATGAATGCATGATATAAATTCAAGATGTCATGCAAAAAGTTGTAGTTGTAAAAATATTCATAGGAGAATAGGCTTGAAGACACGATATAGGGAATTATGCCATGAAACTTCCAGCTAAGAGTCCAAGTGGACCACCAAACTTTGGATCCCATTTGATATGGAATCCAACAAGAGTTTGATTGCCACAATGTACTCAACAATGTTATTAGTTCTCGAACCAAGGAATAATGTACCTGGAATCACTAGTTGACTTTTGGGTGTGTAGATCACATAAGTGACATAAGTAATATTCTAAGTATGGTGGACATCATCGTCCATAAAGGACACAAACATAGGTGTTTCTAATGTTAATTTTCAATTGAACACAATGCACAATGAGTAGTGTTCAAAAGAAAAAAAATTACTAAAGGAAAAAAATCTATCTACTTATAATAAAATGAGTCCAAGGAATTTCCCACGTGTTTCCACAAGGGAATAATACCTCCTAATATAGAGCCCATTTGTCCCATTAATCACATTCCCTTCAAAATACTTTAACTCATAGGCCCCTTTTCTTAGTACCTGCCTCACTATGTAGGGACTAAGATAGATTGAATTAAATTTTTTCGACCCTAATTTTTCATTGTCCTAGTCATAAACAAGTACCATGTATCCTCCTTATAAGACATGAGTATGGGATGAATCATCATATTGATCCTTGACACATTTTTAATGCACACCATTTGAAGTATCCATATCTATGCCGAGTGTGTGTCCAACTGTTCGAGGTATACTAAACAATCTTTTAAGGAACTAGTGTCAAGTACAAGCTCAGTGGCTAGTTTGAGGGATGGGATCTCACATTCAATTGATAAGATAGATTCTAATCCATGTACAATTTGGAATGAAGTAAATCCTCTAGAATCCTTGAATGAAGTCCAGTATGCCCAAAGTTTCGCGTATAGCATCATATGTTAATTATTTTTTCTCTTGCTAACCGTCTAATGAAAAATGGTTTTCAGGGAATTGTTTATAGCCTCTACTTTTACATTCTCTTGTGGATAATAAGATGAATAGTTGTCATGTAAGAATCCAATCTTGGATGCTAGCTCCTTGATAATTTATTTTGAAAATGACTAACATTATTAGCGACAATAACTTTAGGTATACCAAATTTAGGGATAACCTAGTTGAATATTAAGTGTTCATTTGTATCACTGTTGAAAGCAAATGTTGGCATGGAATTCACCCACTTAATAAAGTATTCCATGACCAGACTAATGTACTTATGGCATTTTTCCAATGTCGGAATACATGTCGTGAAATCCACCCCCCACTTCTTGAAAGGCCCAATAGTGATAATGGGATATAATGGAGTGAGATGTATGTGCATTTTATTTTTGGACATCTAGCATGGGTGGCACTTAGTTACTAGTTCAACACAATATTTAAAAATAGAAGGCCAAAAAGAACCTGCACGCAATATATTTTTTGTTGTTGTCAACCCTAAAAAATGACCACCACATGCTCCACTATGGAAATCGTTCAAAAACTTCTCGGCTTCTTTGTGATTTAAAAATATTCCAAGGATTGAATCAACCCTCCATTAGTACAATGTGTCACCAATGATAACAGGATAGCTCATGAGACATGTATTGTAAATTACTTCCTTGGGGTGGATGTTGAAACCAAATGTGAAAATACACTTAAAACTTAGATAAAAAATAGTACATAAATTTAAAATTAAATGATTGCAAAACTTAGTACATAGGTTTATAGACACATTTGTAAAACCTTGAAAATATCTTCACTTTCCATTTTATAGAACCTTCACACAAAGTTCACTTGGATTTTAAATGTGTGATACTCCATGCACACTAGATATTGTAAAATTATAAAATATATAATGGGACACACCTTCTTTTAAATGTACCATGGGTAGTAAATTAGTACCTTTTAAGATACAAGAAACCCATGTTTAATAAATTTGGTAATTTCATTCTCACTTAAAACTTAATCTTAATCTCTATTTAATTTAATAAAAAATAGATAAAATGTTTGGTTTATATATATATTGTGTATAGTATTTATATTATATAGATTTGGAGTGATATATGTTTAAATTTTATTAAATTTGTTCTATTTATATCAATTAAATTTGATATTTTTCAATAAAAATTCAAAGCATAGTTAACATAATCAAGAAATTCATTTATGTAGATGACTAAATTTTATTATTTTACAATTTAGAAAGGAGGAATTTGTATTGGCATGTATATTCATAAATTATTAGATTAAAATTGGTCTTAAATGTTATCACACAATCTTAAATTGAAAGTGCACATGTATTACACAAATATGCTTAGAAACTATTTTGAATTTAAAAAAAAAATTGTATTATATTTAGTTATTATTTAACATGTACATGTATATAATAGATATAATTTAAATTGGATGGATTATTTTTTAGTAATGATATATCCTACTCATTTTACTAAATGAAGAAAGGAATTAAAATATCATTCACAACAACTTAATCCAACCAACATAATTTCTCCATAGGGGAACAAAATAATTTGTTAGTATAAGGTAGGCTTGTTGGGATAGGAATACAAATAATTCCCATAAATCATTTCTCGTATGAATCATATTTTTTTGTCTATAAGGAACCTTTAAAAACCTTTCATCATCAAGTGGAAAATAATTCCCAGGGAAAAAGGCACCATGTTAGAGGAGGTAAAACCCTAGGTGACATGTTCTATTCTGTTAGGGGGGATACCCACCACTTGTTTAAAATAAGAGACAGAATATCATTCAAGGGATAACTTCTTCCCCCCCACTTGATGAAGGTTCTTAGTGGCCAAAACATAGGATATATACCATATAGTTTATTTTCATGGGATGTTGACAATATTTGGATTGGATTTTGTTTCTTGTTGGTACTACTCCTAATGCCCATCTTTATAACCAATCATTTCTTACCTTCGCGATCCGATGTCTCTGATGGGTTCACAATTGACGACATGAGAGCCTTTGTAAGACCCAATTACAATTTGAGTGGAAGGATGCTAATCCATAGGGAACTATTTACATTTTATTTTGCATATATGTTAAATGATACATTTATGAAATAAGTATATACATATGGAAAAAAATCCCAATTCTTACATGGACATAGATATGGACAATAAGCAAAGGTAATAAGATATTATATAGTGATCTATAAAATGGAACTATGAAGAGATTGAACACAAGTGAAAAGTGTATTTGACTTCAAATGGCATGGATATCAAAAGAGAATAAAATTTGAAACATGACCCCAAGTGGAGTTGGAATGGATTTCATTGCAACACTAAGTGTTCTAGGAAGTCCAGGTAAAGTTACTTTTGGGGAAAGATTGACTAAGGGAATGAAACAATATAAGATAACATTGATATTATTACTATATGAATTATAATTATGAACAACATATTTGTGCCTGGCTAGAGAGACCCCTAGGGGGACTTGAGCGCTCCAAAAGCCACTTTGGACAGCAGCTTCCTTTCTTCTCTGTCATACCTGCTAAAGGACAGTGAGCATGTTAGAATAGAAAATTCCCAAAAGCACTTTAAGAGTACCTTTGGGTCAGCCTACTTTATCTCAAAAAAATAATGAAATTAAACTAGCTAAACCGACGAAAAAGGAACCAAGGAAAGCAAGCTTTCCTTGGGATCTTGGCTTGCTGTTTGTGCAGCCAATTAAAATGCACTGATATTTCAGAATATTGAATTTATCATATAGCAAATGAAACTACCTTAACAGCAAGCTATGAATTGTCACTAAATTGCTTGCGAAAATAAGGTACTTTTAGCTAGATCTCTTGAAATTGAACTTTATGTGAAAAATGAAACTAAGATCTAGAATTTGGAAGGGATCTTTCTAATTAGATCTATGTGTGTTTTTCTTGATGAGATAGATCAGAGTAATAAGAAACCTTTAAAGTAACCAGTTTGAGGAAAGTTTAATAATTTTTAAAGGAGAGAAAGGGGAAGAAAGGTGCTTGTTTGTTGAAGCAGATCTGCAGAGGGAACTTGGTAGAGAAGCACCAAGGGGTACGATCTTAGAAATATCTACTGGAAATCAATGGAATCAAACCTGAACCATAGATATTCCAGCCACGGCAAACCTGTAAGCTACAACACAACTCCTACAGAAAGAACTATCAGATCTGAAGATACATATGAGAAAGGGATGATACAGTATGCAAATAACCTTATTTAACATACAGGTATTAACTTATTCAAACATATGCAGCAAATAGAAAGTAAGTAATCTTACTTACAATGATCTATCCTTATGATTTCAGAAACCATTCAGGAAGACAATAATTAAGTGCAAAAAATTGGAAAAATAGCAGTTTCACCTCGAATGCAGCAAGACAATGACAATCCACACATGAAAGGTACTCCATAATTGAGACTCCAAAGCTTCTCTTTATTTCAACAAATGAATATCAGTACACAGTTACAATGGCAAGCCCTTTAGTCCAGCTCTAACTAGCTTGGAAGAGGAGGCTATGCCTAGATATATACAATTTACAGGCCATCTAGCCCAGGGGGGGCGCAATTACTCATTGAATCAAGTGAAATCAACTGATGGAGAGTCCATCAATGCCTGATCTGTGTCTAGCTGAGCCAGATCTGAGTCTCACTAAGTGCAACTGTCAATCGGGGGGCTGATCTGACTGACACCTCAACCTGTTGACTGAAGAATCCACCAAAAATCATCCAGTTGAGCCAAAAACGTGTTGAGTGAGAGGGAGGGAGAAATTCCTCATAAAGGATGCTCAAGATCAACTTTGGATCTGATTTGATCACCTCCTTCAGTCAAGGATTTGTCAGATCCATTCAATCTGCTTCAGATCTGACTGATTTCAATCAAATCGGTTGAGAATCCATTGATTTATGATTTTGGATTTGCTCCATTATTCATCAATTTATTAATTAAAATAATCAATAATTGATTTTTGGGGCTTTCTGACTTGAGTGATGGAAAATCACTCAAAACTAGGAAACAGTGGGTCCATGGGTTTACATGATGCTCTTAGCTTGAAAATGAGCACCTACATGACTGAAACTAATTATTTGGCCCACTTTTATTACAAAATCAATTTTTCCAATTAAACTATTAAAAAATAGCCTAAGTTTTGGAAAAATTAAATTTTAATAAAAAACACTGAAAAAACTAAAAAAATGAAAAATTGAAAAACACCTAGGGGGGCTTAGACATGTTCATATGACTCAAAAATGATGTCTAGCATGTTTATACATTGACACATAGAATCTAATAACCTCAATAGGACTAAATGCCAAGCCGAACACCCCAACTTTGGAGGTATGGAGTGAAAAACTCAGAAATTATCAGTCGTTTGTTCAACAACCAATAATAACCAAGGGAAAAAACACCCTAGGCTGATCGGATTGACAAATAAAGTCTAAGAGACCGAGTCTTTTACAGACACTATCATGCTAGAACATTTATTACAATTCCCTCATGGGGTATGAATATGTGATATAGTACAACAAGCACTTCCCAGAAGTACTTCCAAAGGTCTTTTTGAAGTCCGAACAAGTTAGCCCTGTCTGGTTCACCGGGCTCACTTGATAAAAACCACTAAGTACAACTTAGGTGGTAACATTCTGGCTCCAACTGTGGGACGTGTGCTTGATCTGGTCTTTAAGGCAAGGAGAGTATATGATAACACCAGAATCTTTGGTTTATATACCCTACAAAAACATCTCAACTTGACAAGAAAAACCTCAATAGCACAAGTTTATGAAAAACCAAATGAACCATTAAGCTGATTTATTTAAACAAAATAGATGTAACTAACTAAAAGAAGCAAAGTTTTATTATAGCTAAAAATAGAAATGCAGAAAGTAAATGCTCTCTTTCAAAGAGCTTATTTTCCTACTCTAACCATGATATAAAAAGGGTTAAGTGCAATCAGAAATCCAATGTAACGACCTAAGCATTTTATTGACATAATTTTTTTTTCCTTGTCTTTGGTTACCAGCCAAAGTAAGGATACTTTATTCAGAAAATGCAAACCTGTGTGATGATTCAGAATGGGCGGGATGGATGGGAAATCATAGGCATGAATAATGTTGTCAAACTTCCTCCCAAACTGGTAAGTGCCTACGCAGGCTGCTTCTATCCATGACTGGATAGGGTTGATGTACAAATTGGAATGATGAGGCAGATTGACTACACCATCATACTGATCATCAAGGCTTACCTGATGATAATTCACTGTATAAGCCCCAAGCAGCTCCAAGTCATGAGGAAACTCTATATGTGAAGATGATAGTTGAGACTGATATTCTAATAACTGCATCACATCTATCTTTTCACAAAACTGCCTCTCCATGTCTTCATTATTGATACTCTTGTGTGGCTCTACATGATATGACTCTGAATGATCATATAAGAGTTTTGAATGCTGCTTTTCCATACTAGGATTTTCCAAGGTCTCCAGATTCATGCTTCCCTCTATGGAAGTATAGTATATTGGAATTCCACAAATCTCTAAACATACACTCCCCTTGCTGGATATAGCATAGATAGGATTCTTAATAAGATATCCACAAAAATCCCAATAGTCATCACCATCATCTATGTTAAATGTGATGGATTCCCCATTGCTGATATTAGGTTCCGATATCGAGTTCTCTTTGTCTTCACTACTGATATCGATATATGTCTCAGACTGATCATGTGGATAAACTACATGCTCCTTTTTCATATCAAAGTTTCCCAAGGCCACATGGTCCATGCTCTCTTCTTTAGATATGCCATCAACAAAACCATCAAAAGTTTCTGGTTCATTATTTTCCTCTTTATTCATGTCATAGACTGGATTTTCCATGAATGTCCAGGACTCCTCATCAACATCTTTGTCAGGGATAAGGGAGTCTTCATCACTTGTATCATGCTCAAAGCTATACTTGTCCTCATTTTCATATCATCTTCTTCATAGAAAAGGTCACAAGGTAGTACACCTTCTAGGCTGTCATCATTATATGGAGAACACATAGGAGTCCCATCATGTACATCATAGTTTTCATCATTAGTTTCACTATAAGATTCTGCAATGGTTTCATCCTCAGGCTTGGACTGTTTAGATGGTGACAAAGGGTAGGCTTGGCCTACCATGTATATATGATCAGACTCACCTGATGTTGTTTCCTGATTACTAACCTCCGCCATCCCATGTTCTATAATCTGATTTGCTATGTAGCAAGTGCTTTCTGGGTGGAATTGCTCACAAGGTCTACACCAAGGAATTACTTCATCTACCATGTTAGTTGAGTCTAACTGGTTTGGAATCCTAGGCTCTTATTGAGGAAACTTCCTTTGATACACTTGATTCTGTTTTGGCTGAAAATTCCTAGGTCCACTATTTCTCTCCAGTGTGACTATTTTGTTTTGGATTTTTGTCATGAATTGGTCCTGACTAGTCATCACTTTTTCCAACATGCTAGCTATCTTTTCCATGGGGTCTTTAGAGGCTCGCTTTTCTTTTGATTCAAAGGCTTTTCCCTTTTTTTCGTTGTATGAAGTGTTTCCCCTAGTGTAACCTGGAATGTTGGATTTGCCTGAAGATTGCATATTCTTTTCTATTTTCTCAGCCAATTCCTGAGCAGTTTTTAGATTGGCTGGCTCTTTGTCCCTTAACTGGTACCTCAAATCACCAGTGAAAGCTTCGATGTAATATATGAGGATGGAGGCATCCCTTGGCTTGATTTCTCTAGGGAAGTCCGCAACCACATGCCTGAACTTAGTATTATATTCATCAATGGTTTCATTCTCCATCTTCTTTATGTTATGGAGGGAGGCAAGCAGATGTCTTGGTTCTTTCTTTCCCCCCCATTTCTTCTTAAAACCCTCTAGGAAATCACTAAGAGTTTTATACGAATCATCACCAAGGTTTTCATACCACTCCGCATCATCATCCTCTAAGGATAAAACAAAGAGCTTCATTTTGATATCTTCATGGTTAGAGGCAACATCATCACAATAACTGACTAGGTTCCTTTCAAATTTTCGGAGATGAGTCTTGGCAGTGGTGGCATTATTTCCCTCGAACCTGGGGAGCTTCTTGATAGCATCTTTTAGAATGGCATGGGGAGCACCTGCTATCTGAGAAAAGTCAAAGGGTTTGAATAATTCCGTCATTTCTTGAGATTGGTGAACATGACTCTCTACAAATATGTTATGGATATCTCTGAGGGATTGGTCTCCTAAATCTTCAAGGTTTCTACGAGAAGTCTGCCTATTCAATCTTTCCCTAATAAACCTTTCGGGATCAGGGAGAGGATTGAATAATTGTCGGCGGTTTCTTCAGGTAGAAATTCTTGAAGGGATGTTAGATAGTGGATTCGCCAGATGGATCGAGTTTTAATTTTTATGTTTTTTAAAGACTAGATCAATCAAAAGTTTTTTTTATCTTTTTGGTTGTTTAGAAAAAAGTTAAGCTAATTTGTACTCGGGAAAAAAAAAATTTATCCCCGGCCACGGCGCCAAAGAGTGTTGCCACTTTTCACACACCTGGGTCACGTGGCAGAAATATTCAAGCCACTCGGTGTGTCCTTGGGGGTAAGTCTCGAGTCAAGGCTGTCACCTTGTTCTTGACTCCTCCGTTTAGGCTCAACTCCTAACGAAGCCAAGGGAGGTAGACCCTATTAAGTTACGAAGGATGGTTTCTTAGTGTGGTGATGCTAAACTGAATTAGTTATTTAGGAGTTTGAATATTTTAACTACAGACAATTAAAGATGACAATATACGAAGATAAACACATGAAAGCACAAAGCTGATACACCATATATATATATAAAGCAAAAAATGACCAGTGCCTTAGAATGGAGTCAAATAAAAAAGATCAATGTGCTTGCATGTGCTTGGAGTGAATGTTTTGCGATTGCATCTTGGTATTTTTTAAGTTAAAATTGAAGTATGAGTTGATTAAATAAGGCTAAGGGGGGACTCCAGATATACCCGAGAGTACTTGGAGTATGTCCAAAACAAAACCTTCATGGCTACCTGCAAGGAATATGTGGGCTGAAATGGAGTCTATGGGGCTATTGTTCGTAACACACCCGTTAGGGTGTGACAGATATCGGCGCCTCGAGGTCACTTTTCAGAAGTTCCCGCTTCCTTTGGGTATTTTTCCACTGTAAAGGTTTGATTGAGATGTTGGATTTTCACCTGATGGTTTGTTAATTGGGGAAGGTGAGTCCTATTTATGCTAGTCACCCAAGTGATTTTGATACAGCTTGACTGATCGGACGAACCGCAACCAAGTGCAGAGCATACACACTGGAGTCTTGTAAATTTTAATGAGTTTTAAGCTGTGTGTTCTTGTTTAAAAGAAAAGCCTCCAAGAACCTCTTTCGATCCAAATGGATCTCAATTGGGGAATTAAGGAGGGGTTAATTTTAAATTTACTGATAAAAAAATGATGAAAAATAAAACAACTACACAATTCTGGTTTCTTAATTAATCCTACCACGAATCTCTTTCCCCTTTTGGGTCAATCGAGAAATCGTGGGGTAAGTATTATGATTACTTTGAAATTGTACAATATGGAATATTGAATTAATAAATAAATCAATTATACTATCCTGCAACTTATATCAGTGCTAGCAAAAAATAAATAAACAGAAAGCGACGAAAATGGTACCGACGCAAATCCCCCCAGGGGGGATGGGGAATGGGCTCGAAAGAGCCTATTCAAAGAATGATTTAATTACAGCAGTTACAATATCAAAGGACTGATAAATAATAACTTTCTTGGTCCTTATATAGGCTGAAACCAAGATCTTACAGTTATACAAAATTTTTAATAATTTTGTGACAAAAGAGAGACCCCTAGGGGAACTTGAGCGCTCCAAAAGCCACTTTGGACAGCAGATTCATTTCTTCTCTGTCATACCTGCTAAAGGACAGAGAGAATGTTAGAATAAAAAATTCCCAAAAGCACTTTAAGAGTACCTTTGGGTCATCCTACTTTATCTCAAAAAAATAATGAAATTAAACTAGCTAAACCGACGAAAAAGGAACCAAGGAAAGCAAGCTTTCCTTGGGATCTTGGCTTGCTGTTTGTGAAGCCAATTAAAATTCACTGATATTGCAGAATATTTAATTTATCGTACCACAAATGAAACTACGTTAACAGCAAGCTATGAATTTTCACTAAATTGCTTGCGAAAATAAGTACTTTTAGCTAGATCTCTTGAAATTGAACTTCATGTGCAAAATGAAACTAAGATATAGAATTTGGAAGGGATATTTCTAATTAGATATATGTGTGTTTTTCTTGATGAGATAGATTAGATTAATAAGAAACCTTTAAAGTAACCAGTTTGAGGAAAGTTTAATAATTTTTAAAGGAGAGAAAGGGGAAGAAAGGTGCTTGTTTGTTGAAGCAGATCTACAGAGGGAACTTGGTAGAGAAGCACCGAGGGGAACGATCTTAGCAATCTCTGCTGGAAATCAATGGAATCAAACCTGAACCATAGATCTTCCAGCCATGAAAAACTTGTAAGCTACAACACAACTCCTGCAGACAGAACTATTAGATCTGAAGATACATATGAGAAAGGGATGATATAGTATGCAAATAACCTTATTTAACATATAGGTATTAACTCATTCAAACATATGCATCAAATAGAAATTAAGTAAGCTTACTTACAATGATCTATCCTTATGATTTCAGAAACCATTCAGGAAGACAATAATTAAGTGCAAAAAATTGGAAAAATAGCAGTTTCACCTCGAATGCAGCAAGACAATGACAATCCACACATGAAAGGTACTCCACAATTGAGCCTCCAAAGCTTCTCTTTATTTCAACAAATGAAGATCAGTACACAGTTACAATGGCAAGCCCTTCAGTCCAGCTCTAACTAGCTTGGAAGAGGAGGCTGTGCCTGGATATATACAATTTACAGGCCATCCAGCCCAAGGGGGTGCAATTACTCATTGAATCAAGTGAAATCAACTAATGGAGAGTCCATCAATCCTGATCTGTGTCTAACTGAGCCAGATCTGAGTCTCACTGAGTGCAATTGTCAATCGGGGGGCTGATCTGACTGACACCTCAACCTGTTGACTGAAGAATCCACCAAAAATCATCCAGTTGAGCAAAAAACGTGTTGAGGAGAGAGGGAGGGTGAAATTCCTCATAAAGGATTCTTAAGATCAACTCTAGATCTAATTTGATCACTTCCTTCAGTCAAGGATTTGTCAGATCCAGTCAATTTGCTTCAGATCTGACTGATTTCAATCAAATCGGCTGAGAATCCATTGATTTATGATTTTGGATTTG
>LPNX010112000.1:120352-159699 GCA_001517045.1 Pseudotsuga menziesii
TTCGGCTGATCGGATTGACAAATAAAGTCTAAGAGACCGAGTCTTTTACAGACACTATCATGCTAGAACATTTATTACAATTCCCTCATGGGGTATGAACATGTGATATAGTACAACAAGCACTTCCCAAAAGTACTTCCAAAGGTCTTTTTGAAGTCCGAACAAGTTAGCCCTGTCCGGTTCATCGGGCTCACTTGATAAAATCCACTAAGTACAACTTAGGTGGTAACAGGGTGATAAATATTACCTTCATCTGACTGAGCCAATACTATACCCAGAGCAATGGAGGATGCATCGACATGCACATGAAACTCCTTATTCCAGTCAGGGAATACTAAAATAGGGGTAGTTACCATCTTTTCCTTCAAAATATCCAAGCTGTCTTGACACTCAGGTGTCCATTCAAACTTAATATCTTTCTTCAACTGCTTTTCCATAGGGGCTGTGATCTAAGCATATCCTTTAATGAATTTTCTGCAGTATCCAGTATGACCAAGTGTAGTGCGAAGTTGCTTAACAGACTTCGGAGGTGGCAAGTTCACAATAATGGCTATCTTCGCAGGATCCATCATTAGTCCTTGCTTACATACAATGTGACCTAGCAGAATTCCAAAAGGTGCACAAAAGATTCACTTTTTCAAGTTCAAGGAAATCTGATGCTGTCTATACTTGTCTAGCATAAGTCTTAAACTAGCTATATGGTATTTTAGTAACCCAAAGATAGTCCAATCATCAAAATAAACTTCTAAGAATTTATGTATAAATTCCTTAAATGCAGAGGTGACTACTCTAGAAAACATAGCAGGTGCATTCTTCAATCCAAACGACATAACTGTATACTGAAAGGATCCCATTTCTGTAGCAAAGGTTGTCTTATGCCGATATTTTGGAGCAATTCTAATCTGATGGTAACCTGAAAATCCATCAGTAAAAGAGTACACTTATTGACCTCCAACATTGTCTAAAACTTCATCTGTAAAGGGAGTAGGGAAAGGATCATGTAAACAGGCATCATTCAGCTTCCTCAGATCAACATAGATTCTGATTTCTCCCTTTGTCTTCTTTTCTTGCACCACCATAGGACTGACCCATTCGGATTCTTCAACAGGCTCAATGATTCCTGTAGCAAGCATCTTGTCTAGCTCCATTCTAACTTTTTCTTTATACTTAGGGTTCAGCCTATAAGGGCGCTGTTTCACAGGCTTCGCATCAGGTTTCAAAGGGATCTTTATCACTCCTATGTCACCAAGGATACCTTTCATCTCTAAGAACTTCATCGGAAATAGGTCCTGATACTCATGGAGAATTTGGGTCACTTTGCTCACCATTTCTTCATCCCAATAATCTCCAATGACAACATACTTAGGCTTTCCTTCTGAGCCAATGTTTACTGTCCGTGTCTTCAAAGGCTGAGTCACTTTAGGTGCTTCAACTGCTGGTCCATGTACTTTGCAGTGTCCTTCTAACTCAAGGATGTTAATGTTGCGTGGATCATCATCCTCGTCCATTGTGAGGTTATAACATTCTACTTCATTAGCTTCTTGTTCCTTCCAATTAGGTTGGCATTCTGCTATTTCTTGATCATCAAACACTTTAGTATGGATCAATCTAATAGCTGCGTCCAAAGAAGGACAAACCTCATTAATAGAAAATGTCAACACAAAACTATCAACAAGACTATCCCAACTTACAGTACCATGGCGAAGCTCGACCTCCGCATACCAGAATTATCTTCGACAGGAGCTGTTTCAAGCTTCATAGCAATTTCCAAAGCCTCTTGCTGATCAGCAACCTTCTGTTGCATGAGTGGAGTCCTGATATGTGGTAACAAAGCTGCAATGAACCATTCATTATGCTGTGCTAGTCCAATAGTGAAACTGACTTGATTGAGCAGAACTTTGAACCTTTGATCAAAGTCCCACACTGATTCTCCTCACCTCTGCTGAATTTCCTTTAGTTCAGTGATACACTGCAACTCTGATTTAGGCTTCTTAAATTCCTTTACCATTGCTACTTTTATATCAACCAAGACATGGTTCTGAGTAATAGAAAACTTCATGAACCAGGTCAAAGCACGGTCTCTAAAAGAAGTAACCAGCTACGCTCTTCTTGTATCTTGATCTGTAATGTTCTTAGCAGTCCACACGGCTTCACATAAGAACCAAAACTATTCTAGATCCTCTGATCCAGTTCCTTTAAATACTGGGAGCTTAATGTCATCATTCATATGGGACATCGCAGATCTAGGGGGGAGGGAGGGGGACTGGTAGTAGGAGGGCGGGAACTTACTGGGGTAGACTGAACTGCGAGAGGAATACTCAGGCTAGGGTTACTTTTAGACTGCGACGGGTTCCCAGGGATAACAGGTCTTTGCTGCGGGGTTACCAGAGGGTTTCCAACAGAAGGGGTTTCATTGGGCGTCGGGTCTGCTAAACTTACAGGGGTATACTCAGTATTCTGACCTAGGGTATGGGATCCAAAATTCCTCTTGTATCTCTTACCACTTTGCAGCAAACCACTTTGCTTGTCGAAGTCACTTTCACTTCCAAACATAAGTTAGTACTACTAAATATAACAGTCTGATTCAATGAGCAATATACCTTTTTAAGCCAATAGCATTTTAATTTTCAAATTAAATGAATTTAAGTACTTACCCCTTGGTCCTTTGAAAAATTGCCATTCGGCTTCACTGAAGGAAGTACTTGTGTCGATGGTGAACTTTGTCACAAATGCTTCAAGGGTTCGCGTTGTCCAGAAATCAACAGCTTGAGATATCTCGTTGTTCACCCTTTTTAATATATTAATTCTTGCGGGGGTCCAATCAGGAAACTGACCTTCTTGGAAGTTCATCTTTCTCTTTGTCAACCTGGATAACCACTGGTGCAACTCTATGTGGATACTACCAAAGAAAATTTCATAAACATCAGAAAAAATGTACCTTTGTAAAAAGGCATATGAACTGCGACGCGAATCTTTGTTCTCTTGCTCAGCAAATTTCAGATAGGTCTCTTCAATCCAATCACTGATTTCTTGCACTGAGGGTCTCCAAAGCATAGCCCTCTAGGTACGACGTAAACCCCTCTTGAGCAGATACTGAGTTCAATCAGAAACGGAACCAATTTGTTGGGCTTAGGGCAGACCCGGGTTCTATACTTTTGTCTTCGCACCAACAAAAGACCCACAGTGTTGGCCCTTTTGGAAACAACCTACGAACAGGTTGCAGTCTCACCTGAAATAGCTATGGGGTGCCGTAGAATCAGGTTTCTGCAAGCAGAAGAGGGATATTACTATACCTTTAGCCTTTAACAAATAACAATCATACAATATAGATCTTCAACAGTCACTTATATAGCTTCGCAATTAGATTAACAAACAGTGTCTTGCTTAACCCTTAATTGGGAATTCACAGTGAAGTTAGTATTTAGCAGTGATATTACTTATCAGTTATTTACTTATCAATGCATAAAAGAACATAACATAAACAACAAAAAAGAACCATGACACAAGATATAACATGGTTCACCCCCAGTTTATGGGCTACGTCCACATAACTGTGTTTTATTCAACTCTTTACAAAAAACACAGTTCTGATCTGCGCACTCAGCTGTAGATCCCTTCAATTCCTCAAGCTGCGCACTAAGCTGCATATCTCTGTGCACACAGCTTCAGATCTTCTTATTCACCCAAAAACCCTCTGCGCACTCAACTGCAGAGGTCGTCCACGCAACACAGCTAGGACTTAACCTTTCTTACAAAACTAGCCTTAGCTTTGCATCAAGTCATCTTACATCAAAAGCCTAACCTGACTCTTTTACAAAAGTGCTTATTTATAGAAGTGCACTTATTACAAAACCATGGGCACCCAAAACCCTAAACCCTGGACTTAAACCATGGGTTAATTACAAAAAGAGGGCTTTGACTCAACCCCGACACCCCTAAGACTATTTTGAGTCGCAACTCCGCTTAAAAACTTCTACAAAAACCATGGAGTTACCATAATTAAGGACCGTTAAGGTGCGCGCCCCAACATGAACCCATTCATCATAACCCACTATGGCCTCCCATGACTACCAAACTTGCCTCAGACATACCTAAGTTTGAAGGGGAGGTGGGAGAATTCCCCCAAAACCATATCACATCATTCCACTTATGGTGTTCATCTAACATCATAGTGGATGACTCTGTTTGATTGTAGTTATTCCAGCGCACACTCACAAGTGTTGCAACTAGATGGTATATCAAACTGCCTCACGCCACCTACCCAGAATGTTCCTCATTAGCCTCAATGTTTCTTCAGTACTTCCAGTTACCCCTTCCATATTATGAGGGTGTGGAAATTCTATTATGTTGTAGACAAAATAGATATGATGGATCATTTCCATGAATGGTGATGCTGTCGTATCTTGTCTAATATCCAGTTAGATGATAGGATCTTCTTATATTGGTTTCTTAAAACCTTACTCCCCCCCATCGCCAAGGACATTGCATCTGAGTGCCCACAAAACAAGGAGGAATCCATCCTTAAGGAACAACAGTTTGATCTCATCTATGCCCAATCGTGTTATCTGTATACCATTATAGTCGATTCTCCCCTCGTTGGCTCCTCAAGTCGAGATATGTCGGGGGAATATCAGGTTACTAATGGAGTCATTGGATCTGTTACTCAGCATCCCCACTTCTACACAACCTCTCCCTCAATGAAACCTCATTCTGGTAACATCCCTCGTGTTTCCCAACTAGGTTACACCCTTGATTTTTCATGCATAATGGCTTAGTTTGGAGACACACCTTCCTATGCACATCCTGCACTAGTCCCTCACATTCACGAACTGAATTGCTCAACACACTCGTGTAATGGTCCAACGATAGGATTTGTAACCCCTCCAGCTTCTCCCACATATTACCCACCACATGTGAAACCCACTCCAGCTCTGACCTCGACTCCTCTTGCTCCTCTAGGACAAGTATACACACAATAGAAACTCCCTAATCAACCCGCCCCCAAAAACCTACAAGGGAAAGGAAGAAATAAGAGAGGTGGGAATCTAGGAAACAACCAACCTCCTGGAGGTGGCCAACAACCCAACCCACCGAACAATAATGGACCCAACTCCCTACACAGAATCCCCAGCATCCTCCTAGACCTGGGAAGAACCCACAGTTGTAGACTAACCATATGTGCACCATTTTCAACACTTATGGACATTACACACATTAGTTCCCTCATATGAACCGCATCCGCCATTTACTCTAAACGGATAATCAATGTGACCCAAATGGGGCTGCTCTGGCTCAACCAAACCCTACACTACCGGGTCCTCCACCTATGGTTCTCCAAAACCCCCTGCCAAATCAAGGAATTATTGCAACCAAACACTTGGTACAACAAACCCCTACACCCACTTCTGTGGGTCAACCCATTGATCCTTGAGTCCATCACATCATGATGTTATTGTATGATGTCAACCTATAGACTTGACGAAACCAATATGGATCCACCATAGAAATTGTTAACCCCTCTACGACATCTACCTCTAGCGATCTTGATATGTCTTTTCATTTGTTGAGACCCCCTATAGATAGGACTTCCAAAGTCCCACGGTTCCCATTGCGTCATGTTGCGAACAATGCCATTGCCAGAGCTACGCTCAACTACAGTATAGTCGACGACTTGGCCCGGTATCCATCGGACATGTTTGCTCTGTAAGTTCTCAAAAAATGTCCTTCTCAACGTAAAGTTTTGTTATCCATGTTAGGTGTCATCGATCCCTCAGACTCTAGGTTGATCACTTTTGACCTAGATCAAGGAGAAACCTGGATGCCATCATCCGTTTCCTTCCAAGTTTCGGTCACAATTCAGAATTTGGTCATTCATTGATGCATCATTGATGAGGGGGCATCCACCTGTGTTATGTCAAACTTTGTTTGGAATAAACTCGGCTCCCCAACCCTTTAACCTTCTTTCACCCCTCACCGTGCCTATTATGGTTGTGGTGCTCAACCCTAGGGTGTCCTCACGGATGCCTTGATCGAGTTAGCCCACAAAGTTTTTCTGATTGACATTGAGGTTGTCAATGCACAACTCTATTACAACCTCCTCCTAGGATGTAGTTATATGTATGCAATGCAATTCGTTGCATATACCGTCTTTTGAATATTGATGTTCCCCCATGATGGGAAGATCATGACCATTGAACAACTAATGTAATATGATCCGAAGGGACTGGCCACATCAGAGAAAGTCCTTCCTACTATCGATACTACCATCAATAGTGTGTCCATACCTTCCCTATCTTCTATTGGTCCATTCTTATTTACTAGTGCTCCTATGATGGACACCTTTTGTCCTTACCACCTCCTCCTTCACCGAATGATATATCATCTTTTTGCACTATCACATCTGGTAGCATTCCGACCTCCTCGCAACCCCAGTCGCAACCTCAACGATAGACCTCGGGGAATTATTGGGGTTCATTACTTGTACAGATAATTCCCTTCCTCTTTCCACCTTCTAACATCATGAGTAAGCCTGTCACAGATACTCTCAACCTTCTTGGTTTCACTTGGGTATTCCTGTGTGGTACCTGTATCCACCTACTCCTCCCTCGATTCCGCAGATTGTGTTGAGTCCTGTCCAACCTATTGAAATGATGTCACACCCAACTCCTTGTACAAAAATGACTGCTTCTGTCTCTATTGTTGCTCCCCCTCTTCCATAAATACTAGGGGAAATACGCCCAAAGCGACGACAGAACAACATCCTCCTCCTACATGTGCTTTATGCGATGTCCAAGTCCATGTGACACAACATTGTCTCGATTTTCCTATCCTTCACACCCACATGCGCACTGTAGTCAATACCAATGATGCTCCATTTTTCAATGTACCAACCATTCCTGTGTTTAAGAAAAAATCTCTTCGAACCAACCACCCATGTGTAGTTTTTGGCCTATATGTTCATTATTCACACCATTTTCCAAACTTTCCCGAGTATCGGTCGCTCCTTAGTGACCTTTAGAAGCACTCCTGTGAGTCTGAAATCACCTCCCTTGAGGAGATCCACCCCCCTCTATCTTCCTTATACACCAACAACACCATTTACACAACCTCTACTTCTAGTAGTCCTTTCCTGTACTCGACCATGGAAGATCCACCTGATCTATCGCAACACCAATTTTTTGACAAAAGAGAGATCTCTAAAACTACCACTGGTTTTACCCCATTTCACTTAGTCCATGGTGTGGAATCGGTTCTTCCCATCAAATTCCATATTTCTTCACTCTGCCTTGCCATAGAACTTATACCTGATACTTCGCCATTAGAAAAATGCTTACTTATTCTTGAACGGACCAATGAGAACCGTAGTGATGCTCTCTAAATGATTGAAGCAGATAATACTTGGTGAAAGTACCACTATGACTCCCAGGTCCACCCATGCACCTTTAGTGAGGGGGGCCTAGTCCTTGTTTATGATCAAGCCTATGATTAGACTAGGAAGGGAAGTTCAAATCCATGTGGTATGTCCCTTATGTCATCCATCAATGTCTCGTTAAGGGGGCATATCTTATTTTCTAATATGGCGACTACCTCTTGAAGAATCCCTGCAATGGGCTCTACCTCAAGAGGTTTTATGCTTGAAGTCACTCACCATGAAACACCCTTGTATCGTAGTTTTTCTTTCTTGTTTTACATCATTTTTACCACGAGTCAGTGACCCCCTCCAATAATTGCTCCATGTCTAGCTGTAGTGAGTTCATTGTAACACTCTATCGCCTCCTCTACCCATGAGACGATGGACTTAAAAAACCCTCCACCTTGCCCCTGCATCACTGGTATCCCACCGGAGGGTCTGGTCCCACGTCTGTACATGCACACAATATGTAATTAGTATCCATCACATAGATTATCTAGCTACCAGTATGCTAGTAAACTATATATGAATGCAACCACAAAAGCATCATGTATACATACTGTCAGGGCCCTAGACCTGTCCTGGAGGTCGAGGCATCTCCATATCTATCTAGTAGTTCATGCTCATGTATGGATAATCCTCTATGAGGATAGAAAGCTTCTGCCATTGTGCAAAAAGCTCCTGGGAAAAGAAATGACCTACTAAATTGCCTCCCCCTAGTGATTTTCTGGGTCATTTCCCGGAGTCACCTCGATTTACATACCACCACGCAAATCACACTGTGTATGTATCATCATGCTCACGATCCATCTGCTCTATCCATACTGCAAAATTGGACTTATTTTACCTCCATCCATTTTCCTGCAAGGAGGACCCACCGGTGTTCCACTATTATTCATATTAACCATGCTCACAGCCTCACCCCTTTGGTACATTGAACAATTCCTCCTTGCTTGACTGACCATTACACAGTTTCTGTTAAGTTATTTTTTGACTCCTAAAAGAATGAAAATATTTCCAAGCATGCTTGCTTCCTTTCACACTCATTAAAGTATTTGAAAGGGCATCTACGTGGCCTCGTTTATCTCCTTTTCTATACTACATAGACTATTTAAAGAAAAGGACCACCATGGAACCTTGTAGCTAGGAATGTTTCCCTTTATATCCTTTTATGCCTTGTCGGACATTGGGACTGTAACTTACGGAAAAGTTCATTATGGGTTTTGTTTAAGGTCTTTTCCAGCCCTCTTATCAAGAATAGATCATTGAGAAATCTTGGCTTCGTTCATGCTCATAAAAGTATTTGAATGACTGTCTAGTCAGTATAGGTTTAACCTTTTTTGGCCTGGTTGGACTACCTATGGTAAAGAATTCTCTCTACCCCTTGTGGGTGGGAGAGATCTCCTTTTTACACTTTTATCCTTTTTCAGGATTAGGAGACTACCATACAAAAAAGAGAGATAGTGGAGTCTTCTTTCTATTTTCAGACTCTCTAAAAATGAAAACACCATCGCTCATTTACCGTCTCGGGATCAACAAAAATCCACGAGATAGTATCATTTAAATCTTACTTCTATCCCTTCTTCATGCTCCTTAAACTATGAAGAAGGCCCAAATGGTGTCTTTAGGCGCCCGCACATATTACATATGGTCTCACATTATGGTATCTCCCCCCCATTGGGTCTCCTTTGTTCATACTACTCTGCAATGAGTCTCCTTTGGTTACCCTAGGTATCACTATTCTAGTTACTCCCCCAAGTATTTCCCATTGTAGTTATCTCCCTGGTTTCAAAGATATGATCCCTTCCCCATGAGTCAGTTTCATTTGCTGCCAGGTCATTCCTGCCATCATACTCTAAACAAAGGAAGTTTGAGTCCCTTGTACTCCCCTACCACTATTCCCCATTCAGTGTCTCAGTCCCCTGGCTATTCCACATCTCTATTTATCCCCCTTTTGCTTCTATCAAGGAAACATCATTGCCTTGTTAGTTGCAGGTCTCCCTCTTTCGATGCCGACGCATCTATTCTAGAGGATAGACCCAAAGGTCATGTTGAGGCCCAGAAATTCGCAGGCAACAACAGTAAGGGATTCTCCCCAGTCAACGTTCCCAACTAGCTCGTGACTGTTTGGTATGGGGAATCCGTTCGGTTTGCGGTCCGGCTACCGTAGGTCAAAGTAACAAAAAACAAAGGCTTTACCGATTGCGGCCCGGTCTACCATGTATTTTTGTATTTTTTGACTTAAGTATGATATGCAAGTGCCTAATTAACCATGCAGGGTGATAATATGCAAGGAGCACTCACAACGTGATGCGCAGGTTCTTACCTCTCATCTTAAGGCTCACAAGCATCCAAATCGCATACAACAAGAAGATAAACTAACTACCTAAACTATCCCTAGGGAGCAAGATTATCATTCATTGGTGAGTAATACATTTTATACATGCATAATGAAGAGTTACAGTTAGCTGACACTTCTTTCAAGACACACGAATAGTTACAGATATTTAAACAACCAGATAGCCAATTGTTTTATGAACAACATTTATTACTCACAGTGGAAAACATCACAAAATATACTTAAGAACATTCAACAAGAACATAGGTTCAGGAAGTCAAACACTCTCACAGTTAATGAAACACAGCTGAAATTGAAATAGTTCCCCCTCAACATTGTTCATTTAATCACATTGATACATTCCACATTTCACTTTCTCCAGCAGGAAAAAGTTGCAGTTTCTGATTGTAAAATGAAATAGTTCCTCTTACAAGCAAATGGTGTACAAGTTTTTTCCAGGGAAAAGGTCCTATCTAAGTTCTAACTTTTCCATATTTAAACTACAATAGCAGATCGTTTGGGCTCCCCCCAAATGTGTGACTTTTTAGTCCCTCGAACTCTTCATCTTCTCATCTTATTTTCTGTATGCGTTCATGATCTGATTAGTAACGGATAGGTCTTTTGGATCTATGCCTTTGTCGCCATCCATTTTGTCTTTTCCTTCGTTTGTCCTTTTTGCAATCCTGCTAGTTTCATCCCTATCTCTACCAAATGGTCCGTCTTCCTCCACGCTGCGGTAGTTTGACCGATCTCCCGAACCCACCTGCAATCAATCGACAAGCATCATTCATTGGGACTGCATTACAAAACAAAGCAGCAAATTCTACCAATTGAAACGACTATTCCAAAAGGAAATGGCCAGGCGTACTACCAATATTAGAATTTTATCAAACGCTGACACCACTACCTCGCCCACCTCCAGGCTCGACAACATTACCAATGGCGGTAAATGGGAAAATCATCGGCGGCTCAAAAAAAACCAACATCGAAAGGGTAGACCAATCCACAGGTGGGAAAAATTAAAGTTGGCAATCGGAAGAATTTAACATCGGAGGCTAAACGACTTTCCCAGCCGCAACGGCGGAAGAGACATAAGCTACGGACAGGTGAAACGCGGGCGGAAAAGGCTTTAGGCAGAAGTCGGAAGAATTTTAAATCGGAAGATGAATGGCATTCCTAGCCGCAATGGCGGAAGAGACAGGAACTAAAGTCATGAGAAACGCGGGTGGGAGAAGCTCAATCGGAAGTCAGAAGATAATGACATCGGACGCGAAAAGGATTTCCAAGCTGCAACGATGGAAAAGAAAATCCTACGGGCAAGCTAATAAAGACTAACGCATCGGCTGGTGGATCATTTTGGACTTCGGGTGCTAAACCGCTTTGGGAGCCGCAATGGCGGAAGAGGAAATGACTGAGGCTTCCAATTAAACAAAATTTGATGCCCGATCAATAGAAAAAATTAAGTGTTTCAAACTTTAAAAAATCAGCAATGGTTAAAACCTGCTTTACTTCCAAAACATCGGCCTTTCAAAGCGCAAAAGATCTGATTTATCCTTAGCTAGCAAAACAAACTCACATTTGTGACCAACCACAAAATTCATCCACGGGAAATCTTTGAAACAAGCTGAAAATCAATCTGTAAAATCATTCGAATTTAAAACACGACCAAAAATTCAAGGATAAAATGACCTGAAGCAAAATTCAATCATGAGGAGGGGCCCAAAATTTGAGAAATTTGGGGAGAACGGTTGCAGCTGCAACAATTGGCGGCTACCTGGTGAACCTAGATCTCCGGGCGATTATTCTTTGAGTGACAAACTGTTTAACAATAAATTCATTTATTAAATTCTTCCAGTTATCTAGATTTCTCAAATGACAAAAGTGTGTACCTTTAATCATTGATGATAGTCCAAGTTGGGAGAGTGGAAACCAAGATTTTCAAGTCCAGATGACTTTGTTGAGGCCAGAGGATGAGTTTCTTTATTACTTTTGTTTTCAGGTAGCTGATAGCTTGGACACCATAGGATTGTAGCATATAGTAAACAAAAATATTCGTTTGTTCTTCATTCCCATGCCACTTTAGCATCTTTTGTGCTTTTGGACTTTTGTCCCTTTTCATATGAGTCCTCCTGCATGCCTTTCTTACTGAATTTTATTTCAGGATCCTCTATCCCATAGTGTCCTTTTGTGTGAGTGGTGTGCTTCATGTTTCAGCTCATGGATGGAGAGGATCTTTCGGCAATTTAGTACTTATGATTCAACACCTGCTTTGATGTATGATGCTTTCATAGGAGTTTTTGACTCTTTATTTTCCTTTTGGCATTCATTTCTTGGCATGGGATCATTTATATTTAATATACTTTTCACCTTGCTCCTTTCCATGGGTCCTCTTCTATCGCTCCTTAGAACATTTTAAGTGTGACGTGGATGGAGCCTCAACATAGTATTCCAGACTCTTCGAATCCGGTTTATTTCATAGGGGTTAAGCAGGACTTCAATGCACACAGAGCTTATTCGAGAAAACTGCTAAACTGGAAGAAGTTCTTTTATCAACACACAGTCTGAGGCCCAAAATGTTTATCATTCCCAAACATTTTGATGTTCTCCATGCAACTGCGGGTTCATTCCCTTTATTGAAATCAATAAAACTTAAACTAAAACAAACTGAAAAACTTGACTCAAAAGACAGCTAAACAACTTATTTATATACAAGACAGAAGAACTCAAAGAAACTCAGGAAAAATAAGGCTTGAGAACCAAACCATTCACTGGTAAGTTCTCTTCCCACCCCTGTAGATCCTGCAACTTATAAGTAGAAGGGCCAAGCTTTGCTGCAATCTGAAAAGGGCCTACCCACAGCTGCTGGAATTTAATGTGCTTTCCTTTCTCATCATGGGGGTGATCCCATTTGAGGACTAAGTCTCTTACTTCAAATTTTTTTGTTCCAGCTTTATGTTTGTCGAACCATCTCTTAACTAACTCTTGCTGTTGCTTAAAGCGTTCTATGGCTTTGGATCTAGCCTCTTCTGCTTTCAGGAGATTATATATTCTTATTTGCAAAACTTCATCATCCGACCCTCTAGACTCTTGAGCTAGTATGGAAGATGGTAGCATGATATTGGGAGGAAGGATGGATTCTTTACCATAGACAAGGGTATATGGAGACACTCCAATCGAAGACTTGGGGGTGACTCTATCGGCCCAAAGGGAATTTGGTAATGCTGAGTGCCAACTCCTCTGGTTTTCTACCACAGTCTTCTTTAAAATTCTAATCAGATTTTTGTTAGAGGATTCAGCTAGGCCATTTCCTTGTGGATAGTAATTAGCAGAATAATGCAATTTTATCCCTTTATCATGAGCAAAAGAAGTCAATTTAATTGATGAAAAGTAGTTAGCATTATCAAAGACTAACAAAACTGGAACTCCAAACCTGGTCATGATATGATCTTGCAGGAAGATGATGACTTCGTCTTCATTTATCTTGCGCAGCGGGATAGCTTCGACCCACCGAGTGAAATAATTAGTAGCGGTCAGAATGTACTTATGCTGCAGAGAGGAATTCGGTTTTATTTCTCCAATAATATCCATCCCCCATTACTCGAATGGCTCCGTGATCATCACAGGCTTTAGGGGTGCTGCTACTTTAGGTTGTCTCCCGCTACACCTTTGGAAAATATCACACTTTCTGACATGTGCGTGTGCATCTTTGAAGAGTGTAGGCCAATAGTAACTGGCTCTGAGTATTTTGTGGGCCATAGTATCTCCTGAATAATGTCCCCCAGCAGGACCATCATGAAATTCTGACATTACTTTCTTCGCATCTTCCTTTTCTAAGCATCTGAGAAGAACCCCGTCATAATTATTTCTGAATAATACTCCTTCAACAAGTTGATAGGAAGCTGATTTAAGACACAACGCTCTTCTTTGCTTGGAACTCCAGTGTTCTGGCAACAACCCTGCTTGCAGGTAATGCACCAGGTCTCTATACCAAGACTCGGGAGCTGTAAACAAAGGACATACCTCCATTACATGTGATTCGGCTTCATCTTCCCAGGCGTGTTCTTCATTTTTTCCATTTTCAGTCATCTGTTTGCACAACCCTTGTCCTTTAACTATAGATGCTAGCTTGAATTCAAGGTCATACTCTTGAAGAGCTGTTACCCAGTTGCCTCTTCTTTCTCCTAACTCCTTCTGTATAAGAAGAGACCTTACAGCTAGGTAGGGGACGATCACCTTGGTTCTATTTTTTAAAATATAAGGCCTGAATTGTTTTACTGCTTTGAATAAAGCGTAAGCTTGTTTATCAACAGCTGGGTAGTTCAATTCGGCCCCCTATAGACCAGTACTCATAAAGTATATTGGGAATTCGTCTCCCCCATCTTCCTTTTGGGTGAGCACCGCTGCGAGTGAATCATCGGATGCAAAGGTATACAAGATCAAATCTTTGTCGAAATCTGGGATTTTCAGGGATGGTGCGTGTGTGACAACAGTTTTGATTTTTCTGAATGCGCTCTTCTCAATTTCAGTCCACTTGAATATTGCATTTTGCTTTACCATCTGCTGTAGTGGTTTGACAATCTGAGCAAAATCAGGCACAAATATTCGCACAAAGTTTATCGTTCCCATAAATGATTGCATCCCCTTTTTATTATGGGGCAAGGGGATTTGTTCAATAGCCTTAATTATTTCTGGATCTATAGAGATTCCTTTCTTCGAAACTATGTGACCCAGCAACTTGCCTTCCATGACAGCGAAAACACACTTCTTAGGATCGAGTGAGATGCCATATTTCCGACAGCGTTCAAAAATTTGCTTTAAGTGAAACGCGTGCTCCCCTCTTCTCTTCGAGAATATTGTAATATCGTCAAGGTATACTACAGCACTTCGGGCAATCAATCCGTGGAAAGCTATGTCGATATCCCTTTGAAACGTTGCTCCAGCATTTATAAGCCCGAAGGGCATTCTTATATAGGAAAAGGTTCCCCATTTGGTCCTGAACGTTGTCTTTAATCTATCTTCTTCGGCTACTAATACTTGATTGTAGACAAAGAAACCATCTAATAATGAAAACAGTTCCAAGCCTGAAACCATTTGTAGAAATTGCTCCATGGGTGGAACAGGATAGTTATCTTTGTCTAATGCATGGTTTAAGTTCCTGAAATCCATGCAGAGTTTTATCTCTCCATATTTTTTCCTTACTGGTACCAGATTTGATACCCACTCAGAATTTCTGACCTTGAAAATGATTCTAGCATCCAATAATTTCTTCACTTCACTCTGAATCAGCGGTTCCAATTTTGGATGCATTTTTATTAACGGTTGCTGATATGGCTTGATGCCTGCTTTGATGGGAATGACATGTTTGATGATGTTCGTGTCATATGTTTTCAAATCTTCGTATGTCCATGCGAAAACATCTTTATATTGTTTAAATAGACTGACGAATTTGTCTGTTTCTACTGGTGAACAACATTTGCCGAGATTCACAAATTTAGGATTCGTTTCAGTCCCTAAATTAATTACAGATATGAGCTGTGGGTCTTCACGTTGGCTGGTCTTCTAAACTTTTCATTTAAATCAAACATTTTTTCTAACGTTCTGACTCCTTTAGGGATGAAATTGTCATATTTCATCTTAGCCTGATGTTCTTCATCATCTATAATCACTCCTTTAAAGACCTCGTCATTTTTCAAGCATTCTATTATTTGCTGATCATTGTCGAACACTCACAGGTTGGTGATCATATTCGGTACTAAGGGCCTGAAAAGCAATTCGACAGAACATCGATTATTAGTGGGTACAAGCCTAGTGGCTGATGTGGCCAACAGGTCAGCTGCTGCATTTTTAATTCTTGGAATTGAAATAATGTTGAATGCATTAAAACATTTAAGCAGGTCCCATACCTGATTTTGGTAAGATTTCAAGTGAGGGGAAACACAATGTATTTGATTCCGGATTTGTTTCACAATAATTTTAGAATCCCCAAATTTTTTTAGATTACTTACCTTTAATTCAATCGCTTTCTTTAGTCCTTGCACCAGTGCTTCGTACTCAGCTGTATTATTAGTACAATCAAACTCTAATCTACATGAGAGAAAATGTTTATTCTTCTGGGGGTCGATCAGGACACAGCCAGCCCCTGACCCCTCTAAAGTCTTAGAGCCATCAAAAAACAAAGTCCAAAAATCACTAACTACTGAATGTGAATCTATGCCTACTACTAAGTCTACTATGTTACAGTCAATCTCATCAGCCTGTGAGAATCGAAGGAGATCAGGCTGGGTGTCAGATGTGTTGCTGGCTTCCTCTGCTTGATAATTCCCTGGTTCCAACTCAATAAAATAGTTTCCCAGTACAGAATCCACTGGTTCATTCTTCTCCTCCAGTTGAGTAACATTGTATTTCATGTGAGGCTCTCTTAAAATCTTAATCTGGTTCGGACTTCCCTTGTATGGCAACCACAGATGCGACCAATCTGAAGCGAAATATCCATTTAATTTGGTCGACCAATCTCTGCTCAGGACAAGACCGTAAGCGTCCGGTATATTAGCCACCACGATGTTAATGACTTGGAATACTTTATCATTGGATGCCAGACGGACTAGGATCTCTTCCATCTCGCCAATCACATTTACATCCGTTCTATCCAATTGAACAACTCTCCACGTGGATGGCTTAGGATGCCCATTTATCTTTTTACAGACTGATATTGGCATGAAATTAACTGATGCCCCTGAGTCTACCAGACAATTGTGCATGTTATGATTAAAAATTTCAAACGTGAGGAGGAAAGGTGGATGTTTACTTTTAGACTTACCTCCAACACTGGTTTCTCCAGTTTCTTCTTCTTCATGAGGCTGATTGTCAGTGGGCAGCTTCTCATCCGACGCTTCAAGTGCTTTCAATAGTCTTTCTTTTTGCTGCGGCACTTTACACATTTCGAATAGTGGAACATTGGATTTTATCTTCTTTAAATACTCCACGATGTCATAATCCATCGGATGCTCAATGGGATGAGGTTTATCTGCATTCATATTTCCTTCATCTGGCCTAGCCAACATATTATTCTGCTTCGGATCTTGGCTGGTAATGGTGAATTCTGGAATCTTATCAGCCAAGGATTTATTTTGAAATCTCTTTACATTTCTTTGCATCCTTTTGATCTTTGGTAAAATGAGACTATTTTCTTTAATTGGCCCTTGGCTCCTTGTTGCCACGTTGGTTTCCATGACGTCCTTGTACCCCTGATTCTTTTCTTCTTCAGCATCAAATAACGAAACAGAATCCCACAAAACCATAGTTTCCTCTTCTTGTTCCTTTGTGGACGTAGTATTCTCTTTTCTCTCTTCATCTCCATCTTCTGTTAATCTAGAATCATACAGTTGATTCATGACCAACGTCATCGAATTTATCCATTGAGGACAATTCTTTTCTGAGTGTGGTTGCTGGTGGAAAGTGCAAAAATTGTCCATGCCTACCTCTGTTAAATTCATAGATGCAGTATTGTGAGGAGGAGGTTGAGACTGATTGTTATCCTCTCTTTTCTTATAATATGGCTTATAAAAATTTTGTGTTTCCTTCTCTTTCTCCATGTCTATGATTTTGTTGAAAAGCTTCTGCATCATTTTTGCCATATTTTCATAATCTGGCGATTTCTCTTCCTTAGGCTTAGTAAACAATAAGGATTTCCTTCCTACCCCTTTCTCTCCTGACTATTCTAGATAATCTTCAATACTTTCTCTTTCAACTTCCACTACTTCTGCCTCTTCATAGGTTTCCGTAAAAGTAGGCTTGGCCCTACCTTTGGAAAACATGGCCAAATCAGGGCCTAAAATTGAAGTATAATATTCAATCAAAACTTTGTCTGAAGGTTTATCCGCTTCAGAAAAATTCTTGAGATAGGCTGCAAACCTTTGCGTGAAACTATGCACCTTTTCCTTTCTTTCTTTCTTCAAGGCGCATAGCCCTTTCATGAGGACTGCATGAGTTTTCTGAGTTGCATACTTACTTCTGAAAATTCTCTCGAAGGTATCCCAATCAGGGATAGAATTAGCCGGGAACCCAAAGTACCATGATGCTGAAGCTCCTTTAAGGGTATGCGGGAATAACCTGCAGACTACATATTCATACTCCCCGGCCTTTAATCCTTCAATTGCCAAGTAAAAACTTTGTAGGTGATCATCTACTAGGATTTTCTCATTTGGGTCGAACTTGGGTAACATCTTGTCAAAGGCTTGAGGTAGGTCGTGTAATGGAGGTGTCAGGTTTAACGGTGATCTGGCTCTCCAAGCAGGTGGTGGATTTAGTGGGTTAGGTGGTGGATTAGCATTTACTCCTACCATGAGTCTAGGTGGAGAGTGAGGAGGTGAGCCAACTGGAGTATGAGTAGGAGAACTGTGAGGGGTATCTGGGCCTTCTTGATTCAAAGGTAGCACAACTTCTTGTAAGGATGTTTCTACAAGTTCTTCCCAGTCTCCAACCAGCACTGAGTCTTCTACTACAGGATGATCTTGTTCTCTTCTGGGCAATTCAGGGATGATTGGAAATCCTCCAATATTATTTACATATTCCCTGGTGTGTTTTCTCAGATCATTAACAACTTCATTGACAACAGAATATAGATGTTCTCTTTCTTCCGGAATTGGATTATGAAGCCCACTGCTTTCAGAACTGTTACCGGTGGAATATTCTTGGGAAAACGGGTTTCCTCGGCCAGCCATGCACTGGTGGCCCTCCTTCTAGCACCAAAACTGTTGAGGCTAGAAAATTAGTAGGAAACAACAGTAAGGGATTCTCCCCAGTCAACGTTCCCAACTAGCCCATGACTGTTTGGTATGGGGAATCCGTCTGGTTTGCGGTTTGGCTACCGTAGGTCAAAGTAACAAAAAAAAAAGGCTTTACCGGTTGTAGCCCGTTCTACCGTGTATTTTTGTATTTTTTGACTTAAGTATGATATGCAAGTGCCTAATTAACCATGCAGGGCAATAATATGCAAGGAGCAGTCACAACGTGATGCGTAGGTTCTTACCTATCGTCTTAAGGCTCACAAGCATCCAAATCGCATACAACAAGAAGATAAACTAAATACCTAAACTATCCCTAGGGAGCAGGATTGTCATTCATTGGTGAGTAATAAATTTTGTGCATGCATAATGAAGAGTTACAGTTAGCTGACACTTCTTTCAAGACACACGAATAGTTACAGATATTTAAACAACCAGATAGCCAATTGTTTTATGAACAACATTTATTACTCACAGTGGAAAACATCACAAAATATACTGAAGAACATTCAACAAGAACATAGGCTCAAGAAGTCAAACACTCTCACAGTTAATGAAACACAGCTGAAAACGAAATAGTTCCCCTTCAACATTGTTCATTTAATCACATTGATACATTCCACATTTCACTTTCTCCAGCAGGAAAAAGTTGCAGTTTCTGATTGTAAAACGAAATAGTTCCTCTTACAAGCAAATGGTGTACAAGTTTTTTCCAGGGAAAAAGTCCTATCTAAGTTCTAACTTTTCCATATTTAAACTACAACAGCAGATTGTTTGGGCTGCCCCCAAACGTGTGAATTTTCAGTCCCTCGAACGCTTCATCTTCTCATCTTATTTTCTGTATGCGTTCATGATCTGATTAGTAACAGATAGGTCTTTTGGATCTATGCCTTTGTTTCCATCCATTTTGTCTTTTCCTTCGTTTGTCCTTTTTGCGATCCTGCTAGTTTTGGCCATGTCTCTACCAAATGGTCCGTCTTCCTCCACACCGCGGTAGTTTGACCGATCTCCCGAACCCACCTGCAATCAATCGACAAGCATCATTCATTGGGACTGCATTACAAAACAAAGCAGCAAATTCTACCAATTGAAACGACTATTCCACAAGGAAATGGCCAGGCGTACTACCAATATTAGAATTTTATCAAACGTCGACACCACTACCTCGCCCACCTCCAGGCTCGACAACATTACCAATGGCGGAAAATGGGAAAATCATCGGCGGCTCAAAAAAAACCAACATCGGAAGGGTAGACCAATCCGCAGGTGGGAAAACTTAAAGTTGGCAATCGGAAGAATTTAACATCGGAGGCTAAACGACTTTCCCAGCCGCAACGGCGGAAGAGACATAAGCTACGGACAGGCGAAACGCGGGTGGAAAAGGATTTAGGCGGAAGTTGGAAGACTTTTAAATTGGAAGATGAATGACTTTCCTAGCCACAACGACGGAAGAGACAGGAACTAAAGTCATGCGAAAAGCGGGTGGGAGAAGCTCAATTGGAAGTCGGAAGATAATGACATCGGACGTGAAAAGGATTTCCAAGCTGCAACGGCGGAAAAGAAAAGCCTATAGGCAAGCTAATAAAGACTAACGCATCAGCTGGCGGATCGTTTTGGACTTCAGGTGCTAAACTGCTTTGGGAGCCGCAATGGCGGAAGAGGAAACAACTGAGGCTTTCGATTAAAGAAAATTTGACGCCTGATCAATAGAAAAAATTAAGTGTTTCAAACTTTAAAAAATCAGCAATGGTTAAAACCTGCTTTACTTCCGAAACAACGGCCTTTCAAAGCGCAAAAGATCTGATTTATCCTTAGCTAGCAAAACAAACTCACATCTGTGACCAACCACAAAATTCATCCACGGGCAATCTTTGAAACAAGCTGAAAATCAATCTGTAAAATCATTCGAATTTAAAACATGACCAAAAATTCAAGGATAAAACGACCTGAAGCAAAATTCAATCATGAGGAGGGGCCCAAATTTTGAGAAATTTGCGGAGAACGGTTGCAGCTGCAATAAGTCCATGTATCATGGTTTCATCCACTAATTTGATGAGTTCCTTAGACCACTTGAAGGGATTCCTTAGTGTCTTTCAGGTTGGTTGTGTCTCATGTGCTCGAATTCAGCTATATCATTGCATCGTTGAGATTTGTATAGGGTATTGGTTCCTTCATTATTTGGTCAAATACCCCAGTTGTCAACTGACCCTAGCACATTGGTGACTCTATTTTGGGACCCATACAATTTCATGTCCCTTCTGAATCTAGGGATGCGTTGACGACAGTGTTCAGAATCCCCCCAGTGTCATGCTTCCATGTATCTTGAGTACTTGATGTCGCTTATTGCACCATAGAGATTCTAACTCTCAGCCATTGAGTCCATTAAATTATGTACACTCCTAGATTCAGCAGCACTTTAGTTGTTATGATATTTCATTCTATGAGAATTCCATTGTTCCTATGTACCAGTTCTTCATATTGGTATTTCTATTCAACCTCCCATTAAGGCCACCATTATGTACTACCAGTTTTATATGTATTGATCGAATCCCATTGTTTGAGTCTTGATCCCCATTTTTATTTTGAGACATTGTTACGAGCATGGGTATGCCCACCTCATCCATATACATGTATGAGATTATATGTACCTCATCCATTTTTGAGAATCAATACAAATAAAAATCCACTACAGTTCAAACAAGGTAACTCCAGTACTCTGCGGTCCTCTCCAGTCTCTCCACCGTTGTCACCATTTTCACTTAATCCTATGATGTCTATCAGCCATACGATGAGCTCCAACCCTCACACATCAGGGGGAAATCTGTTAACACAAAATATTGTTCACCTAACTATCCATGGTCCAAAACATAGTCATACATCATATTCCCACCATTATTTCCTCCATTTTTACCTTTACAACTAAAATTCCACCAAATATGGTCCAAAAAATTATTATTCCTTCCCCATAAATGAAGGGAAGTTGAGAATTTATTGTGATTTATCCCCACTCTCTCCAAAAAGGACAAAAAACCCTAAAAATGATAATGGTTGAAAAACCATAAATAAATACCATGCACAATAAAATACCATGGGTCAAAAAAAATTGGACCATCCTATAAATACATTGTGAAGGTCTCCCAAAAAACACGTTTTGGCCATTCCAGAAACATTCCTACACTTTTTTTCATTCATTCATTCACTCTCAAACTTTTCACCATTATCCTCATATTTTTCCACACCATTTCCCACGGTTTATGTTGTTATCGCTCCATACCCATTTGGATCCATTCCCCCTATTTGAAAACCACTAGTGGGATATACTAGAAACCCAAACCGTGGAGCTGCGGGACCATTTCTCAGACGGCTACAAAGGCCCAACTTCAAAAGAAAAGTATTTTTTGTTCTTGTTTTTCATTAGTTAGTATTACATATTTGAAAATTAAAAAATATTGTTACTATGGTCGTTTCTTGTTGTTAGTCAAAGTCGAGTAATCCTTTGCACCGTTGAAATCTACCCTATGATCAGAACGATCTAGGGTAGGTACTTTTGCATGTAGTAGGGAAGAAATCCCCACTACAAACCTTATGGATGTTGTCACAGGAGAAGAGTTCAGAACACGAGTCATGTTTAGACAGTTAGAGATTATGTTAGCAACATTATTAAGTTGCATTTTAACAACACTCAGTTATCACACAAGCTCAAATCCTACATGGATTGCTAAAATATAAAGGAGTGAAAGATTCCAAAAACATATTGGGTTTTAAATATTCTAAAAGTAAAAGGGTCATGACACCATGGTAGAAAATGTTACAAAAGTGCTATCTTTGTTTTGAAAATCAATAAAACCTAGTATTTGAGTTGCTCGCAAGGAAATTACAACTGCTATTGTGGCACTAACAAACCTAATAAATCGAATGGTGAAAACAATGCCAAAATTGCTCCAAGTTTCAAGAAAAACATTGCATAAATATACTAAATTCAAGGTTTGTTTAGATGAAAACAATGAATATGCTTGTTGGGAAGGCAACCCTATCGAGACAGGATTTCTAAAGGCATTAGAGAGAATGTGGTATATTTTTGGGACTACCATTCTCTTACTATACCAGATCAAAAGCATGACCTATGGAAACATTTATCAAGAGGGATTTATGTTGACTCACATTGTAAGCATGCTATGGAGATGACAAGAGTTATGTTATTTGAGGAGTTTCAAGAGGCCAATCCCAGTGTCGAGATCTCAATTAGCATGTTTGGTAAGCTAAAACCATGGTATATTAGGTCAAACAAAATTCACAAAACTTTTTGTTGTCGATACCATGCTGAATTCCAACTCTACTATGACACATTTATAGAATTTTGAAAAATACACTGGCAGGGTGAACTAGATCCTCCTACAATGCGAGATTTTGTTTCTACTATACTCTGCAAAAGGAATCTCAGGGTTGTATTTTTTAACAAAAGATGTGTAGGTGGAAGAAGATGCCCTGAATGTGGTAATTTGGAATTTTTCCATAGGCATTTCACCATTAATCCAACACACTCTGGATTGTCAGATATCATAGTTACGTGGAAGCGATATGAGTATGTTACCATGGATGCATCATATTTTTCAGTTACACCATCTAAAAAAACATCTTTCTTGAGGACAAAACTCCTATTCCAGAGTTCATGGAGAAGTCCCAATAATAGATTTATAAATTGATCAAACACTTGTATAGGTACAAGTCGAAGATGTTGAATTCAATCATTCATGTGAGGTATTTGAGTCGGTCACAATATTATCAATGGTAGACTTCACCAAGAACTATAAATTTTCTCCCCATACCAAGAAATGAAGTGAATACTATCACTTTACCAGGTGACAATATTTGTACATGTTTTGTACATACATTCTTGGGTGAGTATTGATGGAGGGTGTTAGCACTTGTGCTAAATTTTGAGGATTTTTATAAATACACCCATGCGAATCGCTCTGCAAAAGGATAAGCCAGTAAAAAATGAGGGATAGGGTTAAAAAATTTTCATGTCTTATGACCTAGAGGTATGCAGAAGGGGGTTTGAAGTTGCTTGGGAGGATTATTCCTACACCTGAATGTAAAAAAAATAAAAAATCATTAGGCACAACCTTGGAAATGAGCCCGATATGAAAAAAATGATCAAGGATATGTCTTGGCAAGAACAGATGGTGGAGATCTAACCCGCAAAAGAGATCAAAGGACCAAATATCATTTCTACCAAAGGAAAATTGGGAATGAAATTGTGGAAGAGGTAAAAATTAGGTTATGAAAAGTGGAACCCTGACTTTCTCCTTCCACGATTTGCCAAATCCGACGGCCCAGGATGCTTCCACCCTGGATCAACGGTCCAACAAAAGGTTAGGAGGGGAAAAGACAAATTTTCTATCATAAAAAGTTCAAATCCCATTTTTTTCCTTCCACGATCTGGGATCCGACAGTCCAGAAAATCTACGAATAAGATCAACGGTCTAGGTAAGGTGGGAAGCAAAAACGTGGGAGCAGAAAATTGGAAAAGGCAAGTCTCAGTTGTGAACATTGGTAAATCTGACTTCCTCTTTTCACAGTTCAAAATACGATGGCCCAAAACATTTCCCCTAAAGATCAATGACTCGAAAACGAGAAAAGGGCTTAAGTGGAAAAGGAAAAGAAGTTTGATCTCGAAAGTTAGAATCACGATTTCTGCTTTTTGCGATTAGGATCCGACAAATTAGAACACATTCATAAAGATCAATGGTCCATAAGAGAGAGTAGAGGGGCGGAGATTGGAAAGCGGAAACTTAAGAATTTGATCATGGAACTTTGAAGTTTCATGTTCCATGATCCTCCATATTGACAGATCAGAGCGCTTCCTCTAAAGATCGATGGTGTGGAAAGAAAACGACGGAAGCAGAAAGGTAAAAAATCAAGCTCCGCGGAAATTGAAAGTTCATTTTCCGCATTTCGTTCTCTGTGAAAGGAAGAATCAGAAGGGCGGAAGTGGAAATGCAGAGGCGGAAGAAGAGAGGCTCGATGATGAAAATTGGAAGATACACATTTCATTTTCTACTAAAAGCAGAAGCGAAAGGGAGGAAGTGGAAAGGTGCAAAGGGTGGAAAGTGGAAACATAATTTTCTGAGTATAAAAGGTTGATATTTCTCCTTCCACGATCCACCAGATCCAATGGTTAGGAAGGATCCCGCGCATATCAACGGTGCGAAAAAGACGAAGAAAGGAGGAAGTCAGAAACATAAGAATTTGGTAGTAGAATGCAGAGATCCCTCTTTTGGCTTTCCGCCAGCTCGCATCTTGATCTCAGATCAATGGCTTGGAGATTTTCTTCCTAAGATCGATGATGCAGAAAAGGGAAACATGTGCATGAGTTAAGCAGATCTCCTGATATGTGACATTGGATAAACCCCACTGTTTTTAATGGTGGTGATTAAAGGTTGAATCAAATCAATGGTGTATATTCATTTCATTGATCCAACTTGCACATAGAAAATAAATTTCAGATTTGGCAAAATGGCTTAAAGGTATACAGGTTTCAATTGCCAGGATTGATGGTGAGGTAAGATCAATGGTGGAGAATAATTCAGCTAATACAACAAGCTTGGGGAATTGAACTTTTGAAATTTGTGGAATCATTTAAAGGGGCTGCAGGTTTCAACGACTCAAATCAAGGTCGATATAGATCCACGGTCGTGAATAATTTCACAGATCCAACTAACATGGATAAATTCATGGGGAAAATCTGTGAAATTTTATAGAGCGTGTAGGTTCAGACACGTGCTTTCATATCCTTGTTTTTTCTAACAGGTCGACGGTCCACGACGATTTCACTGGTTAAAGATGCAGAGAAGGAGAAAGGTTGTTGCAGACCATCAAATATTCTTTGATCCATTGTTTTCATCCAGCAGTCATGGTTTCCAGGTGTTCATTTTCCCATTGTTTTCCATCATGCATGCCTTAGCATGCTTTCCTGTTTTGGTTTTGTGATCATGGCGAATCTACCAAACCAGAAGTCGTTCGGATTTTATGTGCGCGGGATTGATTCCCGATTAGGGTAGATGAATTTGGATCTGTTTTGAGGTTTGTATCAAGAGAGTAGTACTCTATAAATGTAACCTTGAGAGAGGAAGAATAGGTTGGGGTTCTTCCTTATGCTCCATTTTAGTTATCAACCTTATTGTTTTTTCTTCTAAAGGTGGTTCCAGAGATTGACCCATAGATAGGTTCCTCTTGCTTCACTGGGATTCTTCTCCTTCCCCCCTACCATCTCTTAAAATATATTTTGCTGAATATTGATACCTATTTTTCCTCACACAATGAAGGTTATTGTTGGTTATTATTTGTTGTAATTCCTTGAATTTTTCAAGTTTTGACTCCATTTCCCAATGGTGCTTTCTATTTGTCTGTCCTACACTCTTTAAAACCCAAAAACATGTTTCCCATCAGAATCTAGCATTTTGATTGCTTGTTTAAAGCCAAATATATATGTGAATAAACCTGTGACATAGAGAGATCCCTCTCTAACTGTAAGGCTAGAATACATTCTAAATATTGGTTTGAAATGGTTACCCCTGTGACTTCCTACCACAACCATAGGAAAATTATAGGGTGATAACATCTTGGTGCCATTTTCAGGAAACTGATTGCTATTATCTCCTCGGGGAAACAACATTGTTTCAATTGTATGACCTGGTTGACTAGTCGGTCTTAGACACATGTTGGTTGTATATGATTTGGTGACTCCACTTGAAGCCTTTGGAAGGTGAATCCACTGGGAATACCAACCACCCAGGAGTTGCAAAGATTTTCAGAATTTTCTATGGCCACTCTACTGGGGGAATGAGCTCAATGACAAGACATGGAAAGGCATGGTGAAAAAATAAGGTAATCAAGTTTGAATTTGCTCCAAGATATCTTGTCCTTTCTTGTAAATTTTTTCCTATCATTTCCTAAACTTGTCAAAGAAATTTCCCATAGTTTATTGCACTCAAAACAAGGCCATGGACTTACCCCTATATATCCTTCTTTAAGAACTGAAAGTATCCCTTCATCTTGTACATATGATCTTGACCAAGACCCTCCAATTGATCCACATAAAGGCAATAATCATTCCTGTTAAACTCATGGTGCTAAATTCGATACTGCCTCCTTTTCTAAGTCTTTAGGTAGGGATCTTCAACCCTTTCTTGATCAAGAATGCCCCCTATTTCCCTCTGAATCAGCCTCATTAAACTCCACTGTCACACTAGCTTTAATTCCTCTTGAGAACCCTATTATAACCTCAGGAAAGGATAAAAGGTTTTTCCCTATACTTATTCCTGCTATTCTTCATGAATTGCCCCAGGGATATGCCCAAAAAATCAAACAATTTAAGGGGGAGAGGGGGTATTCAACCGAGGAACACTTCAGAATGGTTCTCAGACTAGACAAACTTGGAGGAAATAGACCATGAGGATATTAAAGTCAGGATTTTTGCCAAAAATATTGCTATAGAAGCAAGGAGATGTTTCACAAATATTCCTGACAACTCCATTATGGACTATCAGGATTTTGAATGTTCTTTCAAGAAAAAATGGGAAGAAAAGAAAAACCCCAGGGAGTGTTTGTCCCAATTCCATTCCATGAAGAGGAGGGAGAGTGAACCTGTCTAGGATTTTTCTGATATATTTATGAAAGTATATAATGTCATCCCTGCCGAGTTCAAGCCTCCCCTCGATTCTGCTCAACTACAATATGCTGAAGATTTTGATAGTGAATTCACCTTATGGCTAAGTGAAAGAATATATGACTCCTTGGTTGATATGATGAATGATACTATAGAGGTAGAAATAAATTTGACTGCTACTAAAGAGAAGAGGAGAGAAGAGGGAGAAAGAAGGAAGGATAAAGAGCCAAAAAATCCTTCTTCCTCTGACTCACAAGAGGCCAGAATGGACATGATGATGAAAACCATGGAAAGGTTGATGGAGAGACCCACTATGGACAACAGAACACCTCTTGAGGGAAATCAAGAGCAACATAATAGAAAAAAAAACTTTAGAAGACCCCTTCCTCCTCCCAAAAATCAAAGAATTCTTGAAGACCAACAAATCAGGTCACCTTTCCTGGATAATTATGTTGATAAGGAAGGATGAAAGGATCCAACGGAAAATCAAAGTAATCACTTTGATGATATTGATTCCGATATATATTTTTCTCAAGAGGGGGAGGGTCACATTTCAAATATAGATTCAAATAAAAAAGTCTCTGTCTCTTTAAATGAATTATTGATGAATGTTGGATACATGGATATAATAACTCAAATGGTTCACAACCAGGGTAATAATCATATTATTCACTCTACTGACAATAATCCAGGATTTTCCACTTTCTTTAATGAAATCCCTCATTAAGGTCCCGAATCTCCTTCACAGTTTGAATAAAAAGAGGAATCATATTTTGAGTTAATGGTTGAAGATGGACCTCTGTGTGTTTTTCAGACTCAAATTTCACCTGAAGATTTACATGAACATACAAATCCTTCTTTGCTGGTGGAAGATGAGAAGGATGAACAACTAAAGTATGCTTTGCAATCCAATCCTTCTTTTCATGAAGGCTATAATAAACATGACGAGAGTAACTATTTTCCATTTTGCTATGCCTCATTTGAGTTTCTGAGACAAAAAATGAGGGCCTCTAAGCAAGCGCATAAAATTGAGGATATGGATAATGCAATGGAATTTGTAGTTGTGGAAAATGATAAGGGTGAACAAGTAGAATTTGCTTTGCATTCCAATCCTCCCTTTTATGAGCAGGGAGATAATCAGCCTAGTGTTGTATAGAAGGAGTGTTACAATTTATTGTATGAAGAATGCAATCAGTCTATTACAAGCTCTGTCTGTGGTGGTTTTGAAGAATATTTAAGCCCGCTTATATATGATGAATATGGGGATGGTTACTTGGAATTCGAGGGTCCTAAATGGGATATCTCTTCATGTTCTTCAAATTTAGAATCTTGATGCCAAGAAAAGTTTATTTCACTTGATTTTATTGAAGATATTCCCTGTGAAATGCATGAAAAGAACCAAGTTTTAAATTCTGGCATTTCAATGAAATAGTTGATACCTCATGTACAAGTTGTGATGAACATTCCTTGCAAGATTATTTTGAAGAGTAGTTTGACAGTGTGCAGGTGGAACTACACTTTGAGAATATTTATCAGGGAAAGCAAATTACTGAAAAATTTGAAGACTGCCATGGATTTTATGATCCAGTGGCTGAATATATGGAGCAGCTTTGTCATGATCCAGATCTAGATATGTGGAGAAGCTTTGCAGTAAGAATGGTGGGTTATGTGTGTGCAAGAAATAGTAGGTTTTCTATCATAACCCTGTACCATTCAGTTCTTCCTTTCTAATTTGGATCACGCATGCTGAAAAACCCAATCATTAGATCATTTGCTTGATTAGCTACACTGGAAGTCATAAATTAATTCACTGGGAATTTATGCTTAGTAAGTAGGGTAGGTAGATGTGAATAAGCTCAACATGTTGAGAATTTATTTTAAGCAACTTTTCAGTTTGTTTTTAGTATCTGTTTAGTTTTTGTTTTCAGAGGATGTTAGGGATTTCAAGAAATCTTGGGACCAACCCAATGGATCAAGAACGTGGTCTACATGGTTCTTTTCTACCTCATAGGTAGGATTGAATCCCTGAGTTGGATCCATTGTTAGATATTATGTTAAATTTTAAGTATTTTTAAAGATACACCCATGAAAATCCCTCTGTAGAAGGATAAGACAATAAAACATGAGGGGTAGGGTTAAAATAATTTCATGTATTATGACCTAGAGGTATGAAACAGAGGTTTTGAAGTTGCTTGGGAGGATTATTCATAATCATGAATGTAAAAATAGTAAAAAATCCTTAGGTGAGACCTTAGAAATGAGCCTGAAATGAAAAATATGATCAAGGATAGGTCTTGGAAAGAACAAATGGTGGAAATCTAACCCACAAAAGAGATCAAAGGGCAAAAAATCATTTCTGCCAAAGGAAAATAGGGAACGAAAGTGCGAAAGAGGTAAAAATTTAGTTATGAAAAGTGGAATCCCGCCTTTTGTGATCTGCCAGATCTGATGACCAAAGACACTTCTTCCCTAGATCAATGGTCCAACAAAATGTCGAGAGTGAGAAAGACAAAATTTCGGTCATAAAAATTTCAAATCTTGATTTCCGCCTTCCGTGATCTTGGATCCGACGGTCCATAAAATATCTGAATAAGATCAATAGTCCAGGTAAGGTGGGAAGTAAAAAGGCGAGAGCAAAAAAGTGGAAAAGGAAATTCTTATTTGTGAACATTAATAAACCCGACTTCTGCTTTCCGCAGTATGAAATCTGATGACCTAGAACGTTTCCGCCAAAGATACATGACTCAAAAAGGAGCAAAGGTCAAAAGCGAAAAAAGGCAAAGAAGTTCGATCTCGAAAGTTAGAATCCTGACTTCCTCTTTCCGAGATCAGGATCCAATGGCTTAGAATGCATCCACAAAGATCAATGATCCGGAAGAGAGAGAAGAGGGGTAGATATCAAAAAGTGGAAAATTAAGAATTTGATCATGGAAAGTTGAAGTTTTGTGTTTTGTTATCCACATGATCAACGGTTTAGAGCGCTACCGCTAAAGATCGATGATATGGAAAGAAAAAAACAGAAACAAAAAGGTAAAAAATCGATCTCCAAGGAAATTGAAAGTCCATTTTCCATATTTCGTTCTCCGTGAAAGGGGGAAGTAGAAGGGCGGACGTGAAAATGCAGAGGCAGAAGAAGAGAGGTTTGATGAAGAAAATTGGAAGATCCGCATTTTGTTTTTCGCTAAAAGAAGAAGCGGAAGGGAAAAAGAAGAAAGGCACAAAGGAAAGAAAGAAGAAACACAAAGTTTCTGAGTATAAAAGGTTGATCTTTTGCCTTCTGCGATCCACCAGATCCAACGGTTAGGAAGGCTCCTGTGCAGATCAACGGTGAGGAAAGGTGGAAGTTAGAAACATAACAATTCAGTAGTAGAATGCAGAGATATCGATTTTCGCTTTCTACCATCCTGCAGCTTGATCTTATATCAATGGCTCGGAGAGTGTTTGCCTAATATCAACGGTGTGGAAAAGGGAAACATGTGCACGAGTTAAGGAGACCTCTCGATATGCGAGATTGGGTAAACCCCACATTTTTTAACGGTAGTGGTCAAAGGTTGAGTCAAATCAATGGTGTAGAATCATTTCGCTGATACAACTTGCACGTAGAAAAGAACTTTCAGATTTGGTGAAATGGATTAAAGGTCTGTACATTTCAATGACTGTGATTGATGGTGAGATAAGATCAACGATGGAGAAAAATTATGCTAATACAACAAGCATGGGGAATTGAACTTTTGAAATCCGTAGAATCGTTTAAAGGGGCTGCAAGTTTCGAAGACTCAGATCAAGGCCGATCTAGATACACGGTTGAGAAGAATTTTGTAGATCCAACTAGTGCGTAGAAATTCATGGGGAAAATTTGCAAAATTTTACAGAGCATGTAGGTTCACAGATGTGCTTCCATATCCTTGTTTTAGCTAACAGGTCGACAGTACATGGTGATTTCACTGGTTAAAGATGCAGAGAAGAAGAAAGGCTATTACATACTGTCAGAGATTCTTTGAGCCATCATTTTCATCCAGCAGGCATGGTTTCCAGGTGTTCATTTTCCCATTTTTTTCCATCATGTGCGCACCAATGTGCTTTCCTGTTTTGGTTTTGTGATCATGGTGAATCCGCCAGATCAGAAGTTGTTAGGATTTTATGTGTGCAGGATTGATTCACGATTAGGGTAGATGATTTTGGCTCTATTTCAAGGTTTGTCTTGGGATCCTAGTACTCTATAAATGTAACCTCGATAAAGGAAGAATAGGTTGGGCTTCGACATTCATTTTTGAAACATGTGTGCTTGGTTTTGTATCTCTGTAACTTTCCTTGGGAGAATTAATGAAAAGCATAGCTTGAATGTCTAAGATTCATCACAGTGTTCACCGTTCAGTTGTTTTTTCCCCTGTTTACTGCATTTCCAATTTTGTATAGTTCTACTAATGTTTTTTCTAGTTGCATGCAAGGAATTTGTTCTTAGTTCAACACTCCCTGCATGAGATGATTCATTTGTTTATGTGTTTCTGATAAATGTTTTGGAATTCATCTTCTATGCTCCATTTTAGTTATCAACCTTATTGTTTTTTCTGCTAAAGGTGGTGCCAGTGATTCAACCAAAGATAGGTGCCTCTTGCTTCACCGAGATTCTTCTCCTTTCCCCCTACCATCTCTCAAAATATATTTTACTGAATATTGATACCTATTTTTCCTCATACTATGAAGTTTATTGCTGGTTATTATTTATTGTGAGTCCTTGAATGTTTTAGGTTTTGTCTCCATTTCCCAATGGTGCTTTCTATCTATCTGTCTTACACTCTTTAAAACCCAAAAAATCTGTTTCCCATCAGAATCTAGCCTTCTGAATGCTTGTTTAAATCCAAATGTATATGTGAATAACCCTGTTAACCCAAAAATCCCCCACTAAGCTCTCAATGGCCTACACCACCCAAGGACACCATCTCACGACACTCATATCCCTCCATTAGACCCCTACACCCTCAAAATAGCCTAAGGATGAAGAAAAAGGGCTAAAAACCCCAAAAATGAGCCCAAAATAGCCTCCTAGGAGATAAAGCCCTCAAAAAGGGGCTAAAACCCTAAAAGGAGCTAAAGTTAGGGTGGAAGGGGCTAAATCCCTGACCAAGGGCTTAAAACCCTAAAACCCCTTGGAAAAACTATAAAAGGAGGGTGGGGGGTCACTCTCAAAACACTTCTCCCTTGCATACTGTTATGTTGCCTGTGGATTCCTTGAGACACACTTACCTCTCAAGCCACCCACACTCTGTCTTCTCCATTCCCACTTGATCCATTGCTCCCCATCCAAGATAGAGGAGTGCTTCCATAAGCTACAGCATGGTGGCCCATTTCCACTAGAGAAGGTATAACCTATTTTTCATGTCTTGTTTATTTGTTTTTAGTTGTATTTGCTTTCTAGCCCTTGTTTCCATTTGCAGGTTTTATGCTTAACATTGTCTTGCAGGTTTTACTGTAGCTTAGGATTTCTTTGCAGGTCTTAGGAGGCAGAACCCTAACCTGTGTTTGCAGAGGGGTTCAACAGTGCTTCTATCTTCTTTTCTGTTCATAGCTCAACTTTCATTTCTGCCATTTACATTACGTTTTATTTTTTGCATTTACCCACCAGCAGGAACCTACCCTTCTATCCTATAGACAGAAGGGAGCCATTCTTTCCCCTGTAGTAGGGAGAAATCCCTATTATAGAACTAGTGACCATACCAAGTCGATCCCACAGGATCCCTGGTCCAAAATTTTTATTTTCAAGTTTTTAAATTTTTTGCCCTAGTTTTTCAAGAATTTCCTGTTAAATCCACTTTAGATTCAGTTTATTTCCTATTTTCAGTACTGCCGAAGCCTCTACTAGGAAAAACCGAGCCATCTTGACCACAGTACAAGTTACTGTTAGCCAAATCTGATTCTATCTCACAAAAGAACCCCAATCCGGAGCAGGGTGCTCTTATTGGGGCCAAAAGTGAGACTAGGGCACACTTAATCCCCCAATAAGTGCGACTTCAACCCAAAAAATCAGTCCGTGACCGTTTCTGCATTCTGTGTGACCCCCTCGCCTATTTATGAAAAAATATCGTGGCCCCCTCGCAAGATTTAATCAGAAATGTGTGGTCTGTCAAATAGAACTTCAATTTCAGTTTAATAGATAGTAAATTTTAGTTTTAGAGGACTGTTAGTGCGGCCTAGCTGCCTCTGTCCACCACACTAGTTTAATTTCAGTTTCTGTTTTTATTTTCTACAATTTCTTTCATAAACAATGTGTAAATGCCAATTAAATGTTAATGGCTTAATCAAATGAACCTAGTCTAACTAAAATCAACCTAAAACTAACTGTCTTGCTTCCCCTTCCTCCTCTACCCAGTCATCACCCTTCGGGGTATTCTGGGATACGATGAAGGGAAATCTCATATAGATCTAGGCAATCCACTATATTGTTCCAAACCATTAAAATCGGATGACTTGGAAGGTAGAGGGGGTAGAGAAGGAGGGATTCTCACAACGCTAAGCGTCCTCCCTGTTGACCAACCTTGCATCCGGGAGGTGACCTGAGGATCTATGGATGGGCTTAGTCCCATTGTGTTAAGAGCGCAACACCTTCTCTTGGTTGAAGAGGAATATCAGTGAGAGGTAGACATCTAGTTAGGCTATCAAACATTCAAGGTTAATCACTGTATTTGTTCACAATTTTATTCAATGCATGCATACACAATGATATGAACTCTACCATGATGAATTCATAAACCATTTGTAGCAACCAAGTACCAGAAAAAAAACAAACAAATACACCATACCAACTAATCAACCCAACTCAGTTCATGATGCTAAGTGAGCCTTAAAATTTACTAATTTACACTAAGTACAAACCAATCTGCAGTCTTTGAAGACATAAGTCCCTGACTACTTCAACTATGGGAAGTACTTGGGCTGTACTTAGAAACTCATTGTGAGGAGTACCACCGGAACCCCAAAGTAGCTAGCCGCTGAGAGGAATTGCCAAGCGAAACGGGCAACGACCCCTTCTGATTGAGTAGAAACACATGTGAGGAAAAATCCAAGCGCTGTCTTTCGACAGTCTTGGAGGCCGAGTGACCACTTGGAGCCAATAGGAAGCCACTGAAACCGGGGTCCAAATATCATTCCAACCAAGTTTCAGACATAAATCAAACACAATTGATCCTCCACGATCTTCCTCACACCTAAGAGGTGAACCACCACCATTTGGAACACTCAATTGACACCGTCGAAGCCGCTCTCAGTGATCTCCCACACCATTAGAGGGCCACATAGCCTCTGATTTTGATTCAGACCCATATCAGTCTGAACTAGACCTCCATACTGCACCATCAAGCCCCATGGCTAGTGCAAATCCAGATCCATTTTCTGGCCTAACCTTAGCAAGTGGACCCATGTCCACATCACAACTTGTCACCCACAATCTAGCAAGTGGCCCAAGCACAGTCATGCAAACTTTCATTAGTCACCTACCACCACCTATAGTGACCAGCCAAGCTGGCCCACTTGTAGCACATGGGGGCAGTGGCCCTTCCAAACACACTATCCCTCCTACCACACAGGGGGGAAATGGACCGTCCACTTACATTGCCCCTACTGTCATACATGGGGGAAATCTCCATGCCACTCATACTATCCCACCCACAAAACTTGGGGGAATTGGCCCATCCACAATGGTGCCACCGCAAGCACCCCTAGCTATGCAGATGCACTACGCACCTACAAATCCCACCACCATCCCAACCCCATCCCACATCAACCTAGGGTCAAATATGCCATTCATGGCTCACCTGAACTTTCCTGAATTGGCTAGATTAACAAATGACCCCATCCTCCATCAAGCTTTTTGGCCTCCAATGCCAACTAAGCTACCATCAGACATCCCCAAGTCTGAAGGCAAAGTAGGGGAATTTACCCAAAACCACATAATGACATTCCTGGATTGGTTCCTTAAGACCTTGCTCCCGCCCATAGCAAAGGATGTCGCATTTGAATGTCCCCAATCCAAAGAAAAGGCCATACTGAAGGCCCAAAATTTTTACCTTATCTATGCTCAGTCTAGATACCTGTACACCGTCATTCCAGACACCCTGCATCCAAGTACCTCATACCGCGATGCACCAGGGGCATCCCATGCTATAGACAGCATCATAGGATCGGTCTCCCAATAGCCACAACCTTGAACGACACCACCTGCCATTACACCACAACCAAGCAACACTACTAGTGTTGCTTACTAGAACCAAGCTCTGGACTACGCAAGAATGATGTCTCATTCCAGAGCAACAACTTCCTATGCACAACCTGCGCCACCGTAGCAGGCTCAGGCCATGGCTTGGCCAACACAGCAGTATGTGGGGTAAATTCCCACATTTGTGGCACCACCACCCCCACAAATCTACTATGCACCGCCAGTGCAACCATTTCAAGCCCCCACCCCCTCTCCACCCGCTCCATTGGGACAAGTGTTTGCACAGCAAAATCGTCCCAACCAACCTAACCCCAACAATCAACAAGGGAAAGCTTGAAATAACTGACCCCGCAACCAAGGAAATAACCAACCGTAGGGAGGTGGTCAACAACCGATTCCTCCCAACAATGCTGCGGAAAAACGGCCAGCCAAGAACCCCCCATGACCAAATGCACCAAGACGCAATGCCCCATTGCACACAAACCAACCATGTACACTCTATGAGGTCTATGGGCACTACACATTCGAGTGTCCCTTCATGGTTTGTGTGAAGCAGTCCATTCAAAACGAGGCCCAATAGGCTTCCAATGCTACAAACCAAGCACAACCCAACCTGGCACCTCAAGAACCTCCCCCCATGGTGCTTCAAAACCCACTTCCAGTCCAAGTATTGGTGGCAACCGCACCCCCTTTGTCGGAGCAAGGCCCCGCAACTACAGGAAAAGATGCTATATCGGAAGAAGAGAGTCAAAGGAAACAGTACCCGAGCAGCTGATAAGAGAGAGCTCAACCACTGCACTTAAGGCAGCGATGAAGACAGGAGGGCTCAGCTACCCTCATAAAGGAAAACGAGCAATGGGATGAGGTATTGAAGACAAAGGACAGATGGGAAGTGACCAAGGAAGTGGCACCCATACCCACGATCAGCACCGAGAAGCGTGGAAGACTACAGAAAGCTGTGGTGTGACGAAAAGCGGCAGTTCAAGTATAGATAGGCCGACTGTCACAGTTAGGGTTTTTGGGTTACTGTTGGGAAAGGCCCACAGTGTTGTAACAGGGCGAGACCTTCGAGCCACCTATATAAGCATGTATTTTTTATTATGAAAGGTTAGCTAGCCAAACATTTAGATAGACAATTAGCTAGTAGTCAGTTAGTTGTTCCTTGAGTCGAGCTCTGGTTCTGTTGTTAAGTCTATATTATCTTACTGCAACTAGTAGCTGGCTCCTTCAGCATGAATGTAACAATCTGCAGGGATTGAGAGAGAGAGAGAGGAAGAGTATATTGTAAGGAGAATATGTTAGGATTATTAATCCTCCCTTGTCCAAATTTGGTCATATGTCTAAATCGGGAGTCATGTCCAAATCGGGAGTCCATCCAGTCTATTTATAGTCATTAGCGCCATTGGTTAAACTTAACCTAATTGGGGCACATCTTTCAGTTACCAAAGTGTGGGGAACACTAATTGAGGCTCACTGCCACTTATTGCACTTGATTGCATAAGTTTAGGAGTCTCCTAGATCAATCCCTACAATTTAGGAAGCAACTGGGAGTGCTGAAACCAACCAAGGTCAGTTAACTTCAGTTGATGACTAGTCAAGCCAAGTTAGGAGTCAGTTACATTCAATTAAATAATGGTTTAATTAATTGCACACATGTGGGGCGCTTTTCTCACCTACCACAGTCAGTTAACCATTATTTAATACTAAATGTAACAGTTGGTTGTGTTTTAGAACTCCAATTGTGATTTAGACAAGTCTTGGTTACCTACAGTCAAGTAGAGTCATCAATTCGAACTTCCTCATGTGGATTCGAATTGCTTGTGGCTATTAAAGCCATTTTACATCATTGTAATTATTATCTGGATTAATTTTTTTGATTAATGAAAGCATTCACAGCTGCAAGCCTTTTGCACTGTTTCATTCTTCAATGGCTGAGTAAATTGTGAGATCTTCTTTGTGAGTTGTGTGTTTGTCTACAGATCTATATGCTCAAATTTAACATGGTATCAAAGCCTCGGCGGACAAGGCACTTCTCCTCCTCAGATCTCCTACTGGATCATTTTTTTTGTTTTGCAGGTACAACTTCGAAATGATTTCATCTCTGATGAGACAAGGTCTAAAGGAACTCTGGACAAGATTGGACAGAACCTTTGGAATTGATAGCAGATGGAGCACATCCAGCACCATAAGCATCCTTGATCCAAAAATATCAGCCTCCACTCTCTCTGATGAAGTTGTTCAAGATAAAGAAGAAGTAGAAGCTTCTACACAGTCAATTCGAATGGAAGACAGTCTCTATGTAGTGACTCCTTCTCCTGATGCTCCGGAAGTTCATGAGATCTCTGATATCTCATCTTCTCATATTGCTGAAACAGAAGAAGACATTCGAATATCTGATATTGAAGAAAAATTCTGCTGCACTTCCATGCAAACATTCACCGGTGATTTTCCTTTAAATTCTGTGCAAAATTTACTAGTAATTGCTTCCGAAAGTGAAGAGAAATTTGATTTTTCTCCCTCTAATGTTGCTGCTGGTGTGCAAATATGTGATACCTTGGATATTTTGGAAGAAATATCAGATTACCAGAGTGATCCATTCACTCCCCATGATCTAGTTTTTCCAGCAAACTCTTGCAGGATTGCATGCACCAAAATTCAGAATTTTGAAGAAGAAAAAAGTTGTGCATTGACCGTCACGGTTAACCATTTATTTGAATCTGATATTAACCTTATTGGATCTGATATGATCTTATTTAGATCTGATCTGATATTTCTTGGTTTAATATATAAAATTCATAATCTTTCAGTACTGCTTGTAGCTGTTCTCATCAACGGTGTGAAGAAACAAGTACCGCAAGTCTCCTACAAAACTACTGCTGGGGATTTGATTCCATTTCACAGTTTTGGATCTGTTTTGAACCTGTTTAGATCTGATTTAATTTCTGATCTGATATTATTCGGTTCATATTTTAAAATTCAAAATCATTTAGTCATGCTTGTAGCTGCTCTCACCAATTTCGGTGTGAAAAATCAAGTACCACACTTTCTCTTCAAAACTGCTGATGGGGATTTGGTGTTAGTTTCCTCATATGAGGTTGCTGATATTTTATTATGTGATTCATTATCTATTTCAGAAGCTATATCAGACTATGGAGCTCCAGTATTCTCTCTCAACAGTCCCAGTGCTTCTCTACCATTGATCACATGCTCATCTTCTCACAGAACTAGTAAAGAGGAAGATTTTCTGCATCCGCCTGGACACCTGCTCCTAACACTTGGGGATATTCTTACCACTCATGGTTTTCTGTTCATGGCTGCAACATATCAGTTTCTTGAGTGTTCTTCACATTCTCTGAATTCTCAAGAACCTATCCTCACTTTTCAGTTGACTTCAGTTGCTCTACATGGGTCCAGTCTTCATCCGGCAGCTGTCTATATTTCTGATTTAGTTGAGCATATCATTCTTCTTCCAAAGAGGAAGATTCCTCCAGAAATAATGATGGAGAGGTTCACATGCCAGGCCCCAGGATACCCGTGCACAGAAGAACCAGATTGATCCTGATTCTACCTGCTTAATTAGAAGGGGGGTTTTTTTTCCCATGTGGTTTTTCCCCAAGCACCTTATTTTTGAGCAGTTACTTTACTTTACTTGATGTAATGGGTGACCTATGGTCTTAGTTACCAGGTCCCACATTTTTTCCAAGTTAGCATTCAGGGGGGGTGTTAGGATTATTAATCCTCCCTTGTCCAAATTTGGTCATATGTCTAAATCGTGAGTCATGTCCAAATCGGGAGTCCATCTAGTCTATTTATAGTCATTAGCACCATTGGTTGAACTTAACCTAATTGGGGCACATGTTTCAGTTACCAAAGTGTGGGGAACACTAATTGAGGCTCACTGCCACTTATTTCACTTGATTGCATAAGTTTAGGAG